>VSMD01085216.1:0-11084 GCA_008750895.1 Mirza zaza
TTTCAATAAATGGTGCTGGGAAAACTGGATAGCCACTTGTAGAAGGCTAAAGCAGGACCCACACCTTTCACCTCTCACAAAAATCAACTCACGCTGGATAACAGACTTAAACCTAAGGTATGAAACTATTAGAATTCCAGAGGAAAATGTTGGAAACACTCTCCTAGACATCAGCCTAGGCAAAGAGTTTATGAAGAAGTCCCCAAAGGCAATCACAGCAGCAACAAAAATAAATAAATGGGACATGATCAAACTAAAAAATTCTGCACAGCCAAAGAAATAGTCATGAAAATAAACAGACAGCCTACAGAATGGGAGAAAATTTTTGCATCCTACGCATCTGATAAGGGGCTGATAACTAGAATATACTTAGAACTCATGAAAATCAGCAAGAAAAAATCAAATAACCCTATTAAAAAGTGGTCAAAGGACTTGAACAGAAACTTTTCTAAAGAAGACAGAAGAACGGCCAACAAACATATGAAAAAATGCTCAACATCTCTAATCATCAGGGAAATGCAAATCAAAACTACAATGAGATATTACTTAACTCCAGTGAGAATGGCCTTTATCAAAAAGTCTCCAAACAATAGATGCTGGAGAGGATGCAGAGAGAGAGGAACACTCCTACGCTGCTGGTGGAACTGCAAACTAGTTCAACCTCTGTGGAAAGCAATATGGAGATACCTTAAAGCGATACAAGTGAATCTACCATTTGATCCAGCAATCCCATTGCTGGGCATCTACCCAAAAGATCCAATGACACTCTACAAAAAAGACACCTGCACTCGAATGTTTATAGCAGCACAATTCATAATTGCAAGGCTGTGGAAACAGCCCAAGTGCCCATCAATCCAAGAATGGATTAATAAAATATGGTATATGTATACCATGAAGTACTATTCAGCTCTAAGAAACAATAGTGATATAGCACCTTTTATATTTTCCTGGTTAGAGCTGGAACCCATACTACTAAGTGAAGTATCCCAAGAATGGAAAAACAAGCACCACATATACTCACCAACAAACTGCTATTAACTGAGCAGCACCTAAGTGGACACATAGGTACTACAGTAACAGGGTATTGGGCAGGTGGGAGGGGGAGGGGGGCGGGTATATACATAAATAATGAGTGAGATGTGCACCATCTGGGGGATGATCATGCTGGAGACTCAGACTTGTGAGGGGAGGGGGGAAAGGGCATTTATTGAAACCTTAAAATCTATACCCCCATAATACGCCAAAATAAAATAAATAAATTAATTAATTAATTTAAAAAAATGTTGCGATCTAATATGGCTCTTAGAGCCCACGTGGCCCTCCCTTTGCCTGACTTACATTGGGTCATTTTTCTTAACAAACTGTGTCCGACCTTCTCGACATACAAAAGACATCAACGATGATAGCAAGAAATATTTATTTATCAGCTAGGACAATATGGCACAAGCAACAGCAATCTCTTTGGGCTAACAAGTTTAAAAGGGATTTGTTGGAAAGATTGTAGGGCAACTCATTTATAAATTATCATTTATAAAGGAGAAACAAACTGAGTGGCTTGAAATGACAGAAATCTCTTTTCTCACAGTTCTGGAATCCAAAGTCAAGATGTTGGCAGGGCCATATTCCTTCCAACACCTCTAGGAGAAGATCATTTCTTACCTCTTCTAGATTCTGGTAACCCCAGGCATTCCCTGGTTTGCACTAGCATGAACACAATCTCCGCCTCTGTCCTCATATGACTAACTTCCCATTGTGTCTGTGTCTGTCTCTCTTCTCTTCGTATTAGAGGACACCAGTCATCTTGGAGTTGGACCCATCTTAATTTAATATGTCCTCATTTTAACTTGATTGCATTTGCAATGACCCTATTTCCAAATCAGGTCATATTCACAAATACAGGTTAGGACCTTAGCAGATTTTTGAGTGGAGACACAATTCAATCCACATATGAAAGTCTCTTCATTGCAGCAGTCAATCAGCTCCAACCATTCTTCTATCCTGCATGAATGCCTGCATTCAAGGCTAAAAATCCTGGGAGAAAAATTCAGATCATCAGGTTTGGATCACAGAGCTGTACATGTTTCACAAAATTTCATGCCATTAGGTTGTGGGTGTTTTCCAAAGTAAAATTCTCTCACCAGAATGATTCTGTAACTGCAAAAACAGTAAATGTCCTCATGTCTTGAAATAAATCCATAGTTACCTCCAATACCCTTATCTACTTATTATAGAAGTAATTATAGAAAATACTTCAACTTCATTCATGCAACCCTGATGTTGTACATGCCTAAAAATTTTATTAAATTAAAAAAATTTTCTCCAGATTTTTCCATTATTTTAAGAAAAAAATATTTCGTCCTGGAATTGCCTTACTAGCTCCAAATTTCCCTACTGGAGATTTTGAAGGAAAGCGAGCAGGTAAATGGAACCTGTTGTCTGAGTTCCTTTCTTTTTGCCATTATAGGCTGACAAAAGAATTTGAAAGTAAAAGTTAAAAGCAGCTTCGATTTGTGTGCAACTTGGAGATATATAGCTGAACTCTACCATGCTGAGCACCTTTAATTTTATTTATTTAAAAAAGAAACAAAGACTCACTGTGATGGCAGCAATGCCACCAGCAAAACTGAGTGTCATTCTACCGATATGTGATAAAGAGATTGGTAATCTGAGAAATGCAGATGTTGTGCTTCTTATCTCTGCCTTTGGAACTAGATCATAATAATAATATGAGGCAGAAGAAGAAAAGAGAAAATAATTCCCATCCACATTTATTCTGGCTGGAGTTAGGCCTTCATGAAGATACCTGGCTAGCATTTTGTTTGGAGTGGATTCAGGTTATTGAATTGTTTTATTTGCAACTCCTAATAAAGAGTAGAACTAATTCCCTGAATAGAAAGTGTTCTCCACTACAGTACATTAAGTGCTTTCTTAATTAGCTACTTACAGTGTAATTGTCAAAGTGCTTGACTGAAGACAGGGTTAAGGTGTGAGGTGGTAACATTCTTAAAACAGAGGTGCACCTAGAATGGGTTAAAAAACTTGACATTCTTCATCTTTCCTAAGACACAATTTAAACAGAAGAAATGTAGTATCCTCAAAGGGGAATTATGCATTCACAATTTTTCAAGATATAAACATCAAAATAAATGCAACATACCTGACTGCTGTTGTCACTGCTACGTGGTATTCAAGGAGAGGAGACACATTCGTAAGAAAGTGGATCCTAAGATTATCATTCAGAATTGACACTTCAAGGAAAGACTAGAGATTATCTGTATGATAGTTCTAATATCTGAAATTAGCTGACATAAACTGGAAACCCTAGATTAATGCCTCGGAAACAGATTTCAGGTAAGAGGAATTCTTTTTCATAGTCAGTCTTAGGAGAACTTGGTGTCTGGGAAAAAAATAGCCTAGTATCATACAGAAAATATGTTATGAAAGGTAAATGGCTTCTCAAACTAGCTCACCAAGTCTATTTTACATCTATACTGTAGCTGAAGGATTAAACTAGTAAAAACCTCATTTCTGAGAATAATATTTCTTGCTAAAAAGAGTGAAAGGGACAGAAAGAAGGATGTTTTCCCCTAACATGCCCTTGTCCTAAGCCAAAGGAGAAAACCAATATGAGCAAATTTATATTAACAAGAAAATATAAATGAGCTGTTACCATATTTTAAAGACATTTTTTGGCCGGGTGTGGTGACTCACGCCTGTAATCCTAGCACTCTGGGAGGCCAAGGTGGGTAGATTGCTCGAGGTCAGGAGTTCGAAACCAGCCTGAGCAAGAACGAGACCCCATCTCTACTATAAATAGAAAGAAATTAATTGGCCAACTGATATATATAGAAAAAATTAGCCAGGCATGGTAGCACATGCCTGTAGTCCCAGCTACTCGGGAGGCTGAGGCAGGAGGATTGCCTGAGTCCAGGAGATTGAGGTTGCTGTGAGCTAGGCTGACGCCACAGCACTCACTCTAGCCTGGGCAACAAAGTGAGACTCTGTCTCAAAAAAAAAAAAAAAAAAAAAAAAGACATTTTTTAATTTCAGGGAGTGGGATGATGGAGATATTTTAAAGAAGAAGTTTACCCCAATAACAGAGTAACTTTGGTTAAATTTGCCATGTTAAAAATAAGCTTTAGCTGCTCTCTCTTCATTTTATTGCTTCACTCATCATTTCATGAGAAGTAGAAACAAAAGGATCTACCTACTGTATTATCCTGGATGGAGCTAGAGCCCATTCTTCAAAGCAAAGTATCACAAGAATGGAAAAACAAACACCATATGTACTCACCATCAAATTGGTACTAATCGATCAATACTTATGTGCACATTTGGGAAGTAACATTCATAGGGGTCTGGCAGGTGGGTGTGGGGATGGGTAAATTCACACCTAATGGGTGAGGTGTGCACTCTCTGGGGGATGGGCTTGTAGCTCTGACTTGGGTGGTACAAAGGCAATTTATGTAACTAAAGCATTTGTAGCCCCGTAATACTCTGAAATAATAATAATAATAAAAAGCAATAAAGGGAATTCAGAGAGAATGGAAGGAAAAGGCTGGGGAGAAACAAGACAACTAATTCAACAAGCCTAGCACTTATATTTCAGAAATATGATGGAGATAAACTTAGGAAACCAGATTAAAAGAATGTGATGTAATTCGTTGTGCAAAGTGCATAGGTGACATTGGGGAGATAATTTCTCCAAATTCTCTGATATGCACAATCCATACATAACTAAATGTGAAAATACTGTGAATGGTCTATGATACTGAATGAAAATGCAAGTAAAGTCAGTTTCTTATTTTTCTAAATTAATTTAAATTGTATACTGAAAGTCTAGTTTCCAAGATTGGCAATAATTTAATACTCGTCATTTTCCATGGTTTTCCCCTGTTGATTGAGTAATATGCAGATCCTGGGCTTCACGCCTTTCAGAAAAATCAAGACAACATGTGAACATCCATACACACTTGTCACCACTAAAGATACTCCCTGCACAGGACCACAAAGATGAGTAGACAGGGGTGACTCTTCTGGTTGGGACCCTCCCCACATATCCTAAAGAAGGAAGTTTTGGTGTCCTACTTCCTGGAACACCTGTGCAGCCACCCCTATTACAGATCCTGCCACCTTTCGGTCATTGAGTACTTCCGTCGGGAGATCCTTCCATTGTGAACTCGGAGCCTAGATTATGTCAAAGTTAATTTCTTATTAAGATATTTTATACCTTATTTTCAATAAGTTTCTTTGCTATAGGTTTTAGTCAGTGTCATCTCAATGCTTTTTCCATGGGAAGTATACAAATTAGTCCATCCTTTATTGGCTAGATCTGCAAAGAATATCTTGCATGTGTTCATTCATTCATTCATTCAACAGCCTTTATTGGTTATCTCCTATATGTCTGTGTCTAGGGCTCTGGAGGTGAAAGATCTTGCAGAACATGGAGTAAAGAAGAAGAGCAGAGTAACAAGAGATACCACAATGTTGTGATAAATAAATGCCATGATAAGAGTATGCACAGAGTTTTTTGAAGGCTTGGAAGACCAATGCCAACTAAGGCCCGAACGACTGGCAGAAATGAGCTAGGTCCCAAGGGCGGAAGGACAGTGCAGAAATAAAGGTGTAAGAGATAGAGCCAAGTGCCTACGGCAGATGGTGTGCTTGTGGCTGCTGTGCAAAGCTGACAAAAGAGGTGAGGTCAAACTCGGGAACACGATGTTGGTCTTTTGCGAATGAGAAGCCACTGAGGGAATTTGAGGAAGAGAGTGAAATGGAAAAGAGTTGCCTTTGAAAAGAATCCCTCCAGATATGATGCCAGGAGAGAGAGAAGAGAGAGATTGGGGGATAGGGGACAGAGATGGCAGCTAGGCAGCTGCTGTGGTCATCTCTAGAGATGGGGAAGACATGAAGGGCTTTGACAGTAGGGATGAACAATGGGCATTGTTAATAGATAGCAACTGCTAAGCATTTTATGTATGTTCTTTCATTTAATCCTTACAACTTGTTAGTTGCAATTGAGGAAGCTAAAGCTTAAGAAGTTAAACAATTTGCATTTAGCTTTTGAGTTTCAAAGCTTGGATTTGAATTCTTAAATCTCCTTTTCCCAAAAGCCCAGACTTTTAACTATAAGAAGTATTAAGGAGTATGATGTGGAGGAGGGGAAGAAAAGAAGGTAAATGAAAAGAAAGAGTTTTGCTTCATTGCAAAAAAAAAAAAAAAGTTCAAAATGAGTCAAGCCATAGGTCTGAATTCTTTGTTTTATGATATTTCAAAGACACAAACTTTAATCTAAGCACCCTTGTCTTTATTCTCATATTAATTTGTGTAGTCAGCTGACTTTCAGTTACTAGTTCAGTGACTGTGTTCAAATCATAGTGGCTTTAAAATAAAATATTTCCAGTTGAACACAATTTGGTTTTTCCTTCCCCAATTCAGGCTGTATTCTTGAAGAAATTTTAAATTATTTTGCTTGGTAAGTTCTTTGTAAGTTAGGATGCATCTCCTCCAAATAAACTGAAATAAGCAATCACCATTTTTAGAGTGCCTGACTCAAGCCAGGCAGTGCACAGACATGTGGAGTTCATTTATGTATTAGCTCATGTATTCATCACAATGGATCTTTAAGTTAGTGAGTGTTTATTGAACTTGATATATGTGCTACTCTAGATTTGGTCAGTCCACCTGCCCCTAAACCCCAGCTGCTTCTCGGTACAAATCTCAGGACAAAGCTTCATATGTCCCATCTCCTAAAACAGTCTCCTCATATAACAAGGGCTGGATTTGGACAGTTTCTATTTCATCTACCATTCTCCATCCAAACCCTACTCACCAAAGGATTCATATCGTCTCCTCATTTCTAAATTCGGATGAATCAAGTCTGTGCTTAGCATGGGCTCTGGCCCATGCTACCTAGGGAAGCTGGGTGACAAAGCCAAGAATAGGGTGTGTGGGAAGCTGGAGATTAAGGCATCATGCATAGGGGTTTGGGGTTGAATAGGACTGAAGTAAAGAGGAGATGGGGAGAAGCTGGGGATAAATGCTTCTCTTTATCTCACAGAAGGGCCATGCAGAGCCATAGTGACTCCACACACCTGTCCAGAAGGTGACCTACCATACTGAGCAACATACTACCTTATGATGAAGCTGCAACCAGCTTGGTAATAATGCACCCCATGTATCTGTTTCTCGTTTTTCTCTGCCTCTTTGCCATTTTCTCCCATACTCTTGATGTCATAAGATTAGATATCCCAATAAATATTTAGCACACAGACTCCACCTTATAGACAGATTGCTTTATTATAGAGAATCGAAACTAAAGCAATGATGATGATGATGATGATGAGCTAAGTATGATTAAAAGAATTAAACCAGAGGTCATACAACCAATAAAGGGCTTCTTTGAGACTGAAGTCCTGGTCAGCTTCCTGGGTGATATTTGCCTGGAACATCACAGCTGTGTGCACATCCATGGGTGGATTTAGTGATTGTTATGGGTTAAATTGTGCTCCTCTCAAAAGACATGTTGAAGTCCTAAACCCCAGTGCCTCAGGAAGTGACCTTATTTGGAAATGGGTTCTTAGTTAAAATGGCTGTCATACTGGAGTACTACAAGATAATTCAATATGATTGGAGTCCTTATAAAAGGAAAAGAGACACAAAAAGAAACACATGGAGAACACCATGTGATGACAAAGACAGAAATTGGAGTAATGTAACTGTAAGCCCAAGAATGTTAGTGATTGACAGCAAGCCCCAGAATTTAGGAAGACTCAAGAAAAGATTTTTCCCTATAGCTTCCAAAGGGAAGGTGGCCCTACTGATACCTTGATTTTGGACTTAAAGACTCCAGAGCTGTGGGAGAATACATTTCTGTTGTTTTAAGCCACTCACTTTGTAGTACTTTGTTACAGCAGCCATAGCAAACTAATACAGTGATTCTTAGTAAATGTCAGGGGATTTGATCTTGGAAATATCAGCTCAATTTGGTCTTGAGTTCATTTAGAATTTATATGCATTTTCTTTATGATAATGAAAGTAATATATTCACATTAAAATAATCATAGAGTAACATATGATACCAATAAAGAATTTATAATCCATATTACCCATAGATAATTGTTGATACTATCATTTAAAAATATTAATCTTAACTTTTTATTAAGGAAATATTGACCCAGATCAGGCAGTTAACAACATGAGGACAATCTTGATTCATCTACACCATCATCCCTTATTCTGTCACTCCCCTAAGATATTTTAAGTCAAATCCAACAGATCATGTAGCATATTTATAAACAATACAATTTGTATCTCAAAAAGATAATGAGTCTATTTTATGATGTAACTAAAATACCAAAATCACACTTAATGCATTTGAAAATATTTTATTTTTGTTTATTTATTTATTTATTATTTATTTATTTATTATTTATTTATTTATTTTCAGAATATTACAAGGTCACAAACATTTTGGTTACACCTCAAATTGCTTTTGTATCATTTGAGTCAAAGTTATAAGTGTGCCCATCCCCTGGATAATGTGCATTGTACCCATCGTGTGTGAATTTATCTATCCCCTCTCACCTGCTTGATTTTCAATGAATGTTATTTCCATTCCAATACGTGCACATAAGTATTGATTGATTAGTTCCAATTTCATGACAAGTATATGTGGGGTTTGTTTTTGCCATTCTTATGATACTTCTCTTAGAAGAATGGTCTCCAGTTCCATCCAGATTAATACAAGAGATATTAGTTCACCATTTTTTTTTCAGGCTGAGTAGTACTCCATGGTATGCATATACCATATGTTATTAATCTACTCATGTATTGAAGGGCACTTGGGTTGTTTCCACATCTGTGCAATTGTGAATTGTGCTGCTATAAACATTCAAGTGCAGTTTTTTTTAAAATAAAATGTCTTTTTTCCTTTGTGTAAATACGCAGTAGTGGGATTCCTGGTCAGTCTACTTTTAGTTCATTGAGGTATCTCCTTGCTATTTTCCATACAGGTTGTACTAGTTTGCCGTCCCACTAACAATATATGGGTGCTTCTGTGTCTCCATATCCACACCAGCATTTGTTGTTTTGGGACTTTTTGACAAAAGTCATTCTCACTGGAGTTAAGTGATATTTCATTGTAGTTTTCATTTGCATTTCCCTGATGATTAAAGATGTTGAGCATTTTTTTATATGCTTGTTGGCCATTAGTCTTATTTTATTTGAAAAAGTTTCTGTTTATTTCTTTTGCCCACTTTTTAATGGTGTTATTTGTTTTTTTCTTGCTGATTTGCTTGAGTTCTTTATAGATTCTTGTTATAAGCCCTGTAATGGATGTATAGCGTGCAAATATTTTCTCCTATTCTGTAGGCTATTTACTCTGATGATTGTTTCCTTCACTGTGCAGAAGCCTTTTTGATATAAGAGTCAGTGTTCAATGTTCCCCAATTGTTTTTATTTATTTATGAGACAGAGTCTCACTTTGTTGCCCAGGCTAGAGTGAGTGCCATGGCGTCAACCTAGCTCACAGCAACCTCAAACTCCTGGGCTCAAGCAATCCTCCTGCCTCAGCCTCCCGAGTAGCTGGGACCACAGGCATGTGCCACCATGCCTGGATAATTTTTTCTGTATATATTAGTTGGCCAATTAATTTCTTTCTATTTATAGTATAGACTGGGTCTTGCTCTTGCTCAGGCTGGTTTCAAACTCCTGACCTCGAGCAATCCGCCGGCCTCAGCCTCCCAGAGTGCTAGGATTACAGGCGTGAGCCATGGCGCCCGGCCCCTAATTGTTTTTAAATAGCGTTTTTATTATTTTTTATTCAAATTAGGATTAAAAAATCCAATGTATATAATTTTGTTTATACATCTCTTAAGTCTCTTCATCTCTTGGGCTCTCTCTTTTATTTGTTTTTATTACCATTAATTTGGTGAATAATCAGTCATTTGTCCTGAAGAATTTCTCACATTCTGAATTTTGCTGATTACTTGAATGTGATATTTGTTTGTTTGCTTGTTCATTTGTTTTAATATGCTGTTCTATCCTCTGTGTGTGTTCTTCAAACTGCTAAGTAGATCTTAAAGTCTGCACTGATTCAGGTTTAGTACTGTGGCATGGATAATTTATAAATGTAGGTGATGCTAAATTATTCCTATGGTAGCACCTCGATAGGCGGGTCTCTTCTGATTTTGATGTGTGTGTGTGTGTGTGTGAGTAAATGCACTTCTTAAGATTAAAAGGCATTGACAACCTGGTCTTGCCATTTTAAAGCTTCCCATTAACTCTTCAAAACTTGGTTTTGATTTTGGTAGGAATTAATTATATATTTTTTATTAGTGAGTACAAAATGGTGATAATCTAATTTTATCAATTTCTTCATCAATTATCTGAAGTACTTCTATATAAAGAAACCCTTTAGCTACATTGAGGTATGATTCCTATAGAAGAGATAAGAAAAGTGCTTGATTTTTCCACTTTATTTACCATTTTTGTATCATTATGCATTTACATACTTTACATTTTAATACTTTTGAATCCATTATCAGTATTACTATTTTTAATGTTCATATTTTTCATTTTTCCTGGGATGGGATAGTGCTTTTAAAAATGAGTATAATTTTCTCTTAACTAATCACAGTAATAGTGGCTTTGCTGCTTTTGGTTTCAGGAAAATAGTCCAGGCTCATTTTATAGGTTATTTTTGCCCCAAATCTGGAGTCAACTGTCTCTCCAAGGTATCCTGATTCTGTTTCCTGGGGAAAGGCATTTAGAGACCACAGTCTGTGTGCTGGGGCTGTTTACTAATACTGGGATGGATGGTCATTGTTTCTAGACTTTTTTCAGTGAACAGATCTAGAAAATATTGCACCATATTGGCAAACAGTAAAGTTTTTTTTTCATTATTATGAAGAATGCTATGACAAACTATTATTTACATGCCTTTTTGACTGTCTTCTCATGATTTATTTGAAATAATTCTCAAAGGTATAATTTCTAATTGGAGCATAAGTATTTCAAGCTTGGTCCCATAAGTGCCAAGTTGCTCTGCCCAGATTTGGTATTCAAGAGCACACTCTGCCATA
>VSMD01085219.1:0-52292 GCA_008750895.1 Mirza zaza
AATGGATTAATAAAATGTGGTATATGTATGCCATGGAGTACTATTCAGCTCTAAGAAACAACGGTGATATAGCACATCTTATATTTTCCTGGTTAGAGCTGGAATCCCTACTACTAAGTGAAGTATCCCAAGAATGGAAAAACAAGCACCACATCTATTCACCAGCAAACTGGTATTAACTGAGCAGCACCTAAGTGGACACATAGGTACTACAGTAATAGGGTATTGGGCAGGGGGGAGGGGGGAGGGGGGAGGGGGGCGGGTATATACATACATAATGAGTGAGATGTGCACCATCTGGGGGATGGTCATGCTGGAGACTCAGTCTTGTGGGGGGAGGGGGGAAAGGGCATTATTGAAACCTTAAAATCTGTACCCCCATAATATGCCAGAAAAAAAAAATCAGTAGGTGCTAATTTTTAAAGAATAGAAAATACAAAAAGGATAAACAAGAATTGTAATTTTATTTTATGGCAATGATTAAGCCATAAAAATGGTAGTATTTTCTAAAGATAGTTGAAAGAGGATCTTCAGTCCTAAACGCTTCTGTGGAATCTTGCTACGTCCACATCAAAAGACAGGTCTACTGCTGCCCGAAAGCTAGGAAATCTTGTGACTCATCTGGAACCAGATGATGCCATGACAGCTCTGGCACGAGTGTTTACTCAATGAGGGATGACTAGAACTGAAGGTGTTACCCTCATGTCACAGATGTTACAGAGAAATAAAATAACTTTCCTGAAGAACACAATTTTATTACCTGCAAGATTAGAGGTCATATCTCAAGACACTGAATCCAACTTAGTTTCCACAGTGGCCTTCCGTGCCCTCAGAAATCCATTCAGATTCTCCGATGTTCACCACTGAATTAACTGGATTTTAAACTAAGCTCCCTGATTGGTTTGGCAATATATTCTTTTCTCATACTGTGTTGGCCATATGTAAATGTTATATCATAAGAATCTCCTGTAAAAAGTGGGATTAAAAAATACAACATCGTCTAAGTTTTTCCACACATTTTTCCCAAGAGAGATCCCCATCAACAATTCCTAATAACTCTCCATTTTGCCTTCATGGTAATTCTAGTTAGTCACTATTAATTTTTTAAAAGCAAGAAATTAGCTTCTCCTTTTTTAATGGGGAAAATGGGAAGGAACTTCAAGTTTAAAAATGACCATGATGGAATATACTAAATAGGATACGAAAGGGCAGGACTTTACCAATGCAATTAAAAGAAAACTGCTGACCAAAATGTGTGATTTTCCTGTGTCGATTTCATGCTGTCTTAATTCCCTATGTAGGAAAAAGAGGAAGAATAGGAGACATCAAAGTCTACAAAGACTGATTTTAAGCCAAGTGAAGCAAAGTTTCATCATGAAAGTTAGGTAAATGTCAACAAAGGGGAAGTGGGAGAAAACAGAGAAAAAGTGAGAAAGAAAATGCAATAGCCCCAGAATAAAACGTGAGGAACTTCACCTCTATGTTTTGGCTTTTTACTTATCGTAATTACAGACCAAACAAATACACACACACATACATATATACACATGTGTGTACATGCATTTGGTAGAATTTTACAGCTGAATTAGCTCTTTACATTAGCTCTAAACCCCTTTATCTGATGGGGAGAACATGGAGCTGGAGATCATTTTAACCATCTCCCCAAAGTCACATGTTAATCCCTAGCAATAGAAGGAAAAGACCTCATTCTCAGACTGTTCTTTCTATGTAACCACCATTTGGCCAACTGCATTATCCATGATTAGAAAATGCTCTAGCTCTGCTTCTGACCCTGTCAAGGTACTGAGGATAACTGGGACTCAGGACCCCACTTGCTGACGTGAAGCTCTTGGGCTGCCTTAAGCCCTGTGCAATGACCAACTGGTGTTCTTACCACGTCAGCAAGGTTTCTGGCTGTGTCGTTTTCTGCACCAGTAACCAGGTCAGTGTCCAGCATAGTGAGGGTTTGATAAATAGTTGCTGAAAGGGTTAAAAAAGTAAGGTAGCTCTGCCATATATATATTCATGTTTGGCTGAATATTTGATATCAAGTAAAGGCCAAAAAATAAAGTACCAAGACTGAGCTGTTTACATTGCAGCCCATAAATATTATCTTCTACCCTTCTGGATTTGCTGTCTCTCCAGCTCTACTATTCTTATTAGAAATGAGAATATTAGGGTGTTCCAGCTCTAGTCTAATAAGCAAAAGCAAACTCCACACTTGAAAATTAAGGAATTTGCAGCTCACTGAAGATACATAAATATAATGAGAATATATGAATATAGTATATGCAAAGAAAAGAAAACAGGTATCCTGACAGCTATTTCCTCTAGCTGGTTGTGTGTCAAAGAGACAGAAGTTAGGCTAAGCCCTTATCTAACCCATATGTCTCTCAGGTCTGTATCTCCTTCGTCACATTCAAATACCTGGAGTGGACAACATAGAGCTCTGGCCCGAGAAAAGAGACATCACAGAAATTCCACATAAAAAACCAACCCAGGTAACACAAATAGAGTCTGAGTTTCTTTTTAAAAGTAATTGCATCTTTTCCTGAATTTCTTTGACATTATATTTACACTCGTAATTAACATGTTATAATGTGCAATTAGTCAAAGACAATGAGGAAGTGGTTTTCCCAAATCCAATATATAATGTCTAACATTTTTCATCTAGTTAATGCAGGAAGAATTACTACTTATAACAACCTGCATCATATCAAATTAATGAATTCTGCAACATCTCCAAGTAGGAGAAAAAAGTCTTTAGGGGAAAAGAGGAATATAAACATGATGGAATAGCCACAGTGATTACATCTCCACGAGGCAACATTTCCCTTTCCTTAAATTGACAGAAACAAGATTATGCATTTCTAGGAGGAATGAATCTCTTTTTCATCTGCCCATTGCTTGCCATTTTTTTTTCCTTACCTTGAGCTCACAGTCATGTGGCCACATAATTAAGCCAGGAGAAATGCCCCAGTGGATGAGAGCCAAGCAGGAGATTAAGGTAGATCTTAACAACGTCCCTGGCTCCTGAATGCCTGGTTGGTTTTGCTGAACTGTTTTGCCTTAATACTGATTTCCATGTCCTTCTTCTTGTCTTTTTCCTGCCCATCACGCCTTTACTTTCTAAGTTTGAGCTTATTCCTTATCACCTTGATCATGAGCCCACAGCTACTTAGTCTAACATCTCTGAAAGAGGCTCCAAGGGACTATTTGTATGAAACATTTTTTATTCCCTAATATCAACCTCAAACATCACAGTTGCTAGCCCCAGCCATTTCTACCTTCCCTTGAGCAAAGTTAGCAGATTCTTTCTTCTACTGAAGCAGACTCCATCCCCAGGAACTTCTAACAACTCCAGCTACGTTGCGATGTTACTAAGGTGACTGGTAAGTCAAGAACTCCCTATAACAGTAACTACTCAATTGAGGTTAAATTTCTGTCCTTCATGGGTGCTTTGGAAAGCTTCTAACAGTGCGTGATAGTATCTTAGAGAACACAGCCCCCAGGGATGGCCTGTTTCTGGTGCTGTGGTCCTAACTGTCTGTTACAAATCTATGGTTGTATCTAAATCCTACTTCTATATTTACTTCTTAGCCACACTTAGGAGGCATAGCACCCACATCATTTTATGGTCTGAGACAAAAAGTGACTCTTTAAAATGAGAAAAGAATTAAGAGTTTGGGGGACGGCAGAAATTCACCCCAGAGAATGCCATGGCAAGGAGCTGGCTCAACATCTATACCCCGAATTCCCAAAGCTTTCTGGTGACCTTTCACACCACAACCCCCAGGCCACCCTCATCTATAAGTCTGCAGCCCAGAGAAGTTGAGGGAAGCAACATATGGGCCAGTGCAGATGAACAGCACATCTAGCTTCAAGCACGTGGCCTCTCCGCTCAGGGTCCCTTTTGCACATCAGATACTAGAGTAGTAAAATAGGTTCATCTCTAGCTCCCTTTGCTCTGATCGTGGGATGATACGGTCTGGGGCTCTGTGATGAGCATGGCTGGGACCGTTTGAACTCAAAGCATATTTGAGTGGTTTTACAAGAGGCACATCTCTGGGAGGTTTGACATTATCACCTAACTTAAGGACCTAGTTGGGTCATTAACTTTTGGAACCATTTTGGTACATCACCTTTTTCTTGGCTAGCATTATCCTTCTTCAACTTGTAAATTTCAACTGACATGTGTATGCTGGCTCTCTCTTGGATGCTGCAGGGTATTGACACACAAACCTTCAGGTAGAGACAAAGACCCACTGCCCTATATAACCTATTGGCATCCTTTCTCTCAACATGTCCTTCCTGAGTGCTTCCTTCTTAAAGACAATGTTTATGGTTCTGCAATAGGAACAACACAAATAAGGCTTGGTTCCCAATTTCCAGGACCTCATGGTGGGAGGGAAGACAAGGATAACACCACCAATAATAAGTGCCGTGGCTACGGTACCTGGAAGAGTTAAAAATTCTGTCATTCTTATATGAAAAAGAAAACTACTTGTCAGAATGTGTAAAACACAAGATGGAATTACTTTTTATTTTTTAATGGGAATTTTATCCCCCATTACTCCTGAGTTTTACGTCAAGTGACGGCTTATGTCCTGTCAAACAATACTCCTCATTTTGCATACTCTGATCTCTATAACACATCTAAAGTACGCTTTGCCCTCCAACCAAGTAAGTTCTTTCCTGTATATAGGATAAATTCCACAAATAACTTCTACAAATTTAGGCATCATTCCTTTAGCATATATTATTTTCCTCTCCCTTCATTTATATAACACTTAGTAAATACAGTATAATATAGACTAATCTAAAAAGGGTTTTATGGTTCTCTATTTATAGGAAGAGTATGAAAATCTGGAACACATTTCCTGGGATAAAGTCTCCACTTCATTGGTAAATAAGCTAAGCTGCTTAATCTCTGAATTTCAGTTTTCCCTTTTTAAAAATGGTGATGATAATGGCTACTTCAAATGAGCATTTAGTTTATTTAACCAATAATCTTGACTGATTCTTACTTTTTTCCAGTTAGCATTCTGAAGCCTAAAGATGAATTACCTTTCCTTAATGAGCTCCAGTAACAATAATGAAAATACAGTGTGAAAGGTTTCTAGTTTCAACTCCAGCATGAAAAGAACTTGGAAGTTATTACTCTTGTCTTTAAAACAAGAAAAATTTGGACGAAGTAAAAATCAGTGACTCTTCTTGGACCCATTAGAGAAACCCTCCAGCCCAAATTCTGAGGAAATAAATGTGTCACAAGGAGTCACAGCTGGGATCTGTCACCTGAAGCAAAAGCTGCTAGAGCCATAACCAGGCAAGAACACGTTCGTCACTTTGATGAACCAGATGAGTCAAGCTGGATGCTGGGTATGACGAGTATATACATAGTAAATTTCTTGAGACTGCATTATTGGAGGTGGGATACAGCCACACTTCCACAAGCTTTACCTCCAGGAACCCCACCAGGTTCTCCTGACAAAGATCTGAGAAAAATGTACTCATGGCTCTGGCAGAGAGAGAAGGTTACATTGTAAAATATGCCTAGAGTAGTTTTCACAACACAAGCCTGGTCTCTTGGGGAAAAAACTGCCAAGAGTTTTATCCAGCAAGTGTAAGGGAACTCTTCCCACTCCAACATCCTCAGCCGCCTTTCTCATCTAGAAGGGAAAAAATACATGTAATTGTAATACCAGAAGAGAGACCTGAGCAGCAGAAAGAGATGAAGTAATAATGGCAGAGAACTTTCTGAAAATAATGGCAGACATCAAATCACAGTTCCTAAAAGCTCAAACCGCAAAGCAGAATATATACCAAAAAATGAAAAACTAGGCATATTTTATTCAAATTTTGAAAACCAAGGACAAATAGAAAATCTTGAAAGAAGTCAGAGAGTGACAAAAAATGTTACCTATAAAGGAACAAAGATGAGAATTATGGCAGACTTCCCATCAGAAACCATGCAGTGGTGAAATGCTAACGGATTGAAAGGGAAAAACACCAACCTAGAATTAGAATTCTATACTTGGTGAAATTATCCTTCAAACATGAAGAAAAAATGAAAACTTTCTCAGATGAAAAAAAATGAGGAGAGTAATCATCAGCACACCTGCCTTGAAAGAATGATAAAAGAAGTTATTCCAGCAGAAGGAAAAATAATATAGTTCAGAAACTCATATCTACATCAAGAAAAGAGAGCATCAGAGAGGAAACAAATGAAGGTAAAATAAAATCATTTATTCTTCTTAAATTATATGAAAGATAACAGTTTGTTGAAAGCATTAATAATAACAATGTTTGGGTTATAATAACATGTGTATTAATGAAATGATTGAGAGCAATGTCACAAGGGGTGGCTGGAAGGAATTGGAAATACTCTTTTATAAAGTTACCTGCATTAAATGAGGAGCAATATAACGTTATTTGAAGAAGAATGCTTATTAGTTAAAAATTATATTGCAACCTTTAGGACAACCACTAAATTTTTTATAAAAACATAATTGATATGCTAAGAGAGGAAATTAAATGCACTTATATAAAGTGCTAAGTTAAAAATGAGAAGGGAGAAATAAAACACAGAACAAAAGCAACAAATATAAAATTTAAAATGATAAATATTAATCCAATCATATCATTAATTAACACAAATTGTCTAAATACACCAATTAACTGACAGATTGTCAAAATGGATCTAAAAACCAACTAAATGTTATCTACAATAAATTTATTTCAAATATGAAAACTCAGATATGTTAAAAATAATAGAAAAATATATGTCATGATAACACTACCAAAAGAAAGCTAGTGTAGCTATATTTCAGACAATGCAGACTTCAGAAAAGGAGGATTACCAGGGATAAAGAAGAGCATTACTTAGTGATCACAAGGTTAATTCTCTAAGAAGACATAACACTCCTCAATGTGCATGTACCAAATAACAAAGCAACAAAACACATGACTCAAGAAATCTGACAGAACTAAAAGGATAAATAGCCCAATCTACTATTATAGTTGCAGATTTCAATAAACCACTGTCAGTAATTGATAGACCAAATATAAAAGTAATAAGGATATAAATGGCCTGAATAGCACTATAATCAACTCAATCTAACTGATATTTATAGAATACTCCACCCAATGCCAGCAGAAAACACATCTCTCTCAGGCTCACATGGAACATTCACCAATATAGACTACATTCTGGGGCATAAAAAACACTTTAACAAATTTAAAGAATAGAAGTCACACAAAGTATAGGCATACATCAGAGATTGTGGGTTTGGTTTCAGACTACTGCAATAAAGATAACATTGCAATAGAGTCACACAAATTTCTTTGTTTCCTAGTGCATAGAACAGTTATATTTACACTGTAGTGTAGTCTATTAAGTGTGTAATAGCACTATGTCTATAAAAATATGCATACCTTAATTTAAAAATACTTTCTTGCTAAAAATTGTTAGGGATCATCTGACCCTTCAGTAACCCATAGTCTTTTTGCTGGTGAAGGGTCTTGCCTTGATGTTGGTGGCTGCTGACTGATCTGGGTGGTTCTTGCTAAAAGCGGCTGTCGCAATTTCTTAAAATAAGATGACAATGAAGTTTGCCACATGGATTGACTCTGCCTTTCATGAAAGATTTCTCTATAGCATGCAAGGCTATTTGATAGCAATTTACCCACATTAGAACTTCTTTCAGGATTAGAGTCAATCTTCCCAAACACTGATGCTGTTTTATCAACTATGTTTATGTAATATTCTAAATTTGTTGTCATTTCAACAATGTTCACAGCATCTTCTCCAGGAATAGATTCTATCTTAGGAAACCACCTTCTCTGCTCATTCATAAGAAGTAACTCCTAATCTATTCAAGTTTTATCATATGAGTGCAGCAATTCAGTCACATCTTCAGGCTCCACTTCTAACTCTAGTTCTTTTCCTATTTTAACCACATCTGCAGTTACTTCCTCCACCGATGTCTTGAACCCCTCAAAGTTATCCATGAGGGTTGGAATCAACTTCTTCCAAACTCCTATTAATGTTGACATTTTGATCCCATCCCATGAATTATAAATTTCCTTAATGGCATCTTGAATGGTGAATTCTTTCCAGAAGGTTTTCAATTTCCTTTGCCCAGATCCATCAGATGAATCACTATCTATGGCAGCTATAGCCTTATAAAATGTGTTTCTTATTAATAGATAATAAGACTTGAAAGTTGAAATGACTCTTGGATCCATGGGCTGCAAGAGTGATGGCCTTCCTCTGGATTAGGCTTTGGCTTAAGGGAACATTGTGGCTGGCTTGATCCTCTATACTGATCTCTTAAACTTTCTCCATGTCAGCAATAAGGCTGTTTCACTTTCTTGTCATTTGTGTGTTCACTGGAGTAGCCTTTTTAATTTCTTTCAGTAACTTTTCCTTTGGATTCAAGGAATCCTTGGCTAACTGTTTTGTTTTGTTTTTTCTTTTCAAAAAAATTCTTTTAATGGTTGTACACTGGGAATTTTAAGAGAATAATCAGAGGTATGCACAAACAATTTCCATGCAAGGATGAAAACTCATTACAGTTCAGCAGTCATTATGAAAAAGTAGACAAAATCTAAAGTCTAGCATTAGACAATTTTTTTGTTAAAAATCTATTATTACCTGTTCATGTGATAGACTTCTATGCAACCATTAAAAATAATGTGTTTGAAGATTGTTAATAGCATAGGCAAAGGTTCAGGATATAGAAAGTTAAAAAAAGATAACAAACATGCTTGTAGCTCTGACTCAGGTGGGGCAAAGGCAATATATATAACCTGAACATTTGTACCCCCATACTATGCTGAAACAAAAAAAATTAAAACATAATTTAAAAATTAAAAAACAAAGATAATAAAACAATTAACACCATAACTAGTTTGATCCAAATTTTGTTTATAAAATAAAAAGGAGAAAAAAATGAACATAGTAAGAGGGTATGGAAGGTTATGTACCAAAATGTTAAAAGTGGTTTTCTCTAGATCATATTGAAAAATAATTTTGTTTTCCTGTTTAGGTTTTCCAAAATGAGTCATGTTGGTAAATTGCTTTCTAAAAGAATTCTACTATTTTACAATATTATCAGCTGTTTACAAAACCAACATAGGCTAACTGTTTGATGCCTTACTTTTGGCCTATCAACTTTTGACATGGCTTTCCCACTAAGCATCATTATTTCTAGCTTTTGAGTTAAAGTGAGAAACATGTGACTCTTCCTTTGACTTGAACACTTAGAGGCCATTATAGGGTTATTAATTGGCCTAATTTCAATATGCTTTTGTCTCAGGTAATAAGAGGAAGAGAGAGAGAGGGAGAGAGATAGAGACAGATACGGGAACGGCCAGTCAGTGGAACATTCACAACACACACACTTATCATTGTTTGTCATCTTATACTGGCACAGTTCATGGGACTGCAAAATAGGTACAACTATAACATCAAAAAACACTGATCACAGACCACCATAACACATAATGATAATAAAAAGTTTGAGATATTATAATTACCAAAATGTTACACAGAGATATAAAGTGAGCACAGGTTATTGGGAAAATGGTGCCAATAAATTTGCTGAATGAAAGGTTACCACAAACCTTCAATTTGTAAAAAACAAAGTATCTACAAAGGGCAATAAAGCAAGGTAAACCTGTATGTTCTCTGACCACAATGGAATTAGATTAAATATAAAAAATAGAAAGATACCTGGAAATTCCCAAATATTTGGAAATTAAACAATATGCTTCTAAGTAATTCATGGGTAAAAGAAGTGTCAGGAGAAATTAAAATTTATTTAGAGCTAAATACAAATGAAAATATGTATTACAAACTTTGGGGGATATAGTAGTGAAAGCAGTGCTTAGAAGGACATGTATAGCATTAAATGCATACATTTTTAAAAAGAAATATCTAAAACCAATAATCTAAGCCTCCAACTTAAGGAACTAAGAAGATTAAATTAATCCTAAATCAAAGCAGGAAAAAAAGAAATAATAAAAATTAGATCAAGGAACTTCTGCTTCTGAGAAGATGGAGTTAATGTACCTTCCCTATTTTTACACTAAGTACATCTAAAAACCTGAGACACTATAAACACAAAAAAAGAATTAGACAACCATGAAAGGTGGGGAAAAGAAGACAGACTCAGAGCGTGGGCTCTGAGGAATTGCATGGTGGTGAGTTCCCTGGATTTTCTTTTTGCCTCATGTATTCCAGACTCAGAGCTCAAGAAGCAGACAATCCAGAAATGCCAAAGGACACATTCTTTCCAGCCAAAGAAAAGGGCAGCCTAGAAAGACAGGAAACTTTCAGGCAATAACTGCTCTGCTCCAGCCAACACAGAGAGAAATAGTGGCCACACCCACACTCACACCAGCAAAGGCCAAGTGAGACACCTATACCTCCACCTTCACAAAGATGCTATGTGACACCCCAACATTCCTGCTGGGATGATGTCAGAGAAACCAAACAGGAAGCAAGGACTTCCATCGCCACCACCTGGCCGTGAGTGCCCACAACAATGGTTTCAGTGAAGACCCTGTGGGGAACCTGGACCACCCATACCTGGCAGTGATGAGGAGCCCCTCCCCCTCTGCACTGGGTTGGCATCAAGTAGACTTAGTGGAAAGTCAAGATTTTCACCATCACCCAGTGGTAACCAGGCTGTCCCTACAGCTGTGTCAGTGAAGACTGTGTGGGGAGCCAGAACTTCCAAACCCACAAAGCAGTAATGAGGAGCTTGCCCTTGGTTATCGATAGAGGCCAAGTTGGAAACCTAGAACTTCACTTCTACTTGACAGCAAGGAGGTGGTGCCCAAGCCCCACACTCTTTCACAGCAATGTAAAGAAAAGCTAGCTAAAACAAAGTTTAAAGAAGATCCAGAGTCTTCGAATGTAACACAAAAATGTCCAAGTTTCAAAGGAAAATTACTCATTACAGTAAGAACCAAGATCATCTCAAACTGAATGCAAAAAGAAAAGCAATAGATGCCAAAATCAAGATGACACAAACATGTTGGATTATGTGACAAAGACTTCAAAGCAATGTCATAAAAATGTTTCAAAGAGCAATTACAAACATGCTTAACACAAATAAAAAAGTAGAAAGCCTAAACAAAGAAATATAAAGTCTCAGCAAAGGCATAGATGACATAAATAAGAATAAACTGGAAATTTTAGAATTGAAAACTATAGTAATGAAACATAAGGCTCAATGGATGATGCATAGGCCCCAAACAACAGACCAGCAAAATATATGAAGCGAAAACTGACAGAAGTGAACGAAAAATAGACAAATCCTCAATTATGGTTGGAGACTTCAACACCCCTATCTCAACAATCAAAAGAACTAGACAGAGAATCAGCAAGGATAAAGAGGAACTCAGCAACACCATCAACCAACAGGATTTAATAAGCATCTACATGACACTCTAACCAACAACAGCAGAATACATATCCTTTTCAAGTGCCCACAAAAAACATACGCCAAAACAGACTACATCCCTGGGCATAAAGCAACCTCAGTAATATTAGATGAGTTGAAATCATAGAGTGTGTTACTGACTACAATGTAAATAAACTAGAAAAAAATCATAGACAGATAATAGAAAAATGTTAAAATACTTGGAAGCTAAAGAACACACTTCTAAATAATCTATGAATAAAAAATAAATCTCAAGAAATATCCAAAAATGCATTAACTGAAAAAAAAAAACTGATAATAGAACAAAGCCAAGTTTTTGGAACACAACTGAAGCAATACTGAAAGGAAAATTTATGTCTCCAAAATGCCTACATTAGAAATAAAAAGTCTTAAATCAATCAAATCATTTAACTTTCCACCTAAAGAACCTATAAAATGGAAGAGCAAAATAAACCCAAAGCTAGCAAAGGAAGAACATAATAATTATAAGGACACAAATCAATGCAATGCAAACAGGAAAACAATAGAGAAAAATGAAATAAATGTAAAGCTGGATGTGAGGATGTGTAGCAACAGTAACTCTCACTCACTG
Organism: Mirza zaza; assembly: GCA_008750895.1. Taxonomy (NCBI): domain Eukaryota; kingdom Metazoa; phylum Chordata; class Mammalia; order Primates; family Cheirogaleidae; genus Mirza; species Mirza zaza. The sequence continues at coordinate 12,046 of VSMD01085219.1, forward strand.
CCAGTGAGAATGCAAAGGGCACAGCCAGGTTGGGAGACTATTCAGCCATTTCTTCCAGAGCTCGACCCAGCCCTGCCATATGACACAATGACTCCTACATATTTACTCAGATGATTTGAAAATATATGTCCACTCAAAAACTTGCACATGGATGTTTACTACAGCACACGTTCATTCAAAATCACCAAAAACTGGAAGTAGTCAAGATGCCCCTCAATAGTAAACCAATAAACTGTGGCACATACACACTATGATTATTATTCACTGATAAAAACAAACGAGGAATCGATCTAGGAAAAGACATACATAAATTTTAAATGCATATTGCTAAGTTATAGAAGCCAGCTTGCAAAGGCTACATATTATGAGATTCCATTTATATGGCACCTGGAAAAGACGACAACAACACTGGCAATGTGTATCAGTGATTGTAGAGGACTTGAGATGCCCCTCAAAAAGATGAAGCCTGTGAAGAAATGACACCCCAGCAGCAATGAGCACAGGTAGCATCCAGATCTTGGTTTCTAATACCAATCTTTGATAAAAGAAACCAGAACTCCTGGGAAAAATGGCTGATTACAGGAGTGAAGGAGACAATACATAAGATGACCCTGGAGCATCTCGTGGTACCAAAAAGTGAGAAAGTGCCCCCCTAAATAACCCACATTAATATGAGCATAACAAAGGGGCACAGGAGCCAACTGAAATTGCTGCCAGTGGCCAAAGCTGGAACAATTTGAACATGATAAAGTAGCATTGCATTATAACCCAAAGTATAAAGTGATTACCCATAAGTTAATACTGATATAAATAAATTATTCAATAAATAGTGGAGAAGAGGAGAAATCTCCAATGCAGAAATCCAAATAATATATGTAGCTACTTCTCCTCCAGGAAGAGAGTGAATAACACTCTACTTCTTAAGTGCGGACTACGCTAGGGACTTCCTTCCAAAGAATATAGTGGACAAGGGAGGAGGAAGTGTAACTTTACAATGGAAAAACCTGAAAACACTACCTCAGCCAGGTGATCAACTATCATGACTCATGTTAATAGTATGTACCTTTCATATAATGTATGAAAATGGCACTTTACCTCTGTGGTCTTCCTCCCAAAAAACCCACTGCCCCAGTCTAATTATGAGATAAATAGCAGACACATCCTAATTGAGGGACATTCTACAAAATATCTGATCAATACTTCTCAAAACTGTCAAGATCATCAAAAATAAGAAAAGTCTGAGAAACAGTCACTGCCAAGAGAAGCCTAAGAAAATATGGCTACTCGATGTAACATGGTATCTTTTATGTGATCCTAGAACAAAAAAGGGCATCAGGTAAAACCAATGAAATCTGAATAAAGCATGGACTTTAGTCAATAATAATGTTTCAATATGGGTCTTTAATTGTGACAAATAAACCATATTAATGTAACATTCTAATAATGAAAAAAGGTGCAGGGGACCAGGGTGGGTCTAACCAGAATTCAAGCTTAGGATTTCATGAACTTACAAATTTACTACTTTTACAAAAATTAAAACATGCTGTTTTAAATGAATACATTGAAGAGGACTCTTGCATAATCCCGAAATCATAGAACGTTTGCAAATAAATTCTGCATTGGTATCTTTAAGTCCCCGTGAGCTGTTAAGCAAATGCAGGCATCTCCTGCTTAACATAGGAGAAACCCTTCCTGAAAATCATATGTCTGCACTAAAACCAGTATTCTATTTCCTGCTATATTTAATGCAAATCATATACACAGAAAACCTCCTACCAATTTTGTTGCAGATAACTCAAACACAGCAAAACACCTACATATAAATAACCAACTGTCAAGATAAGATGTAAAAAGCTTTAAAAAATTGCATTATGACCACCAACATGATTGTTAACAGTTATTTTGGATACCGTGAAAGGTCTTTGTTAACAGCAAGAACATCTGAGATGCACAATGCCTTTGTAGACACTCAGCGTGCTTTTTACAACATCCACAGGTAATTTGCACATTCTACCAATTACATTTAGAACGCAATTGAAGCTTTTGCCAGTGTCCTTTTGCTAAAATACATATTAAGTTTTGGGGACATAAATACAAAGTTTTTCATATATAAACACTGGCAAAGAAAAAAAACCTCTCACTAGTGAGAAATATGTGTGTTCTCTGAAGCTTATACATTAAAAACCAAACAAAACAGATCAAAATACACACATACATGCATCTGACTTATGAAAAAGATGACACTGCACTGCAAGTGGGAAAAGGATGAGGTTTTCAGTAAGCAGACCTGGGCCAATTTTATATCCATATGAAAATATATACTGAGCTGCATCACACAATGCAAAACAATCAATACCAGATGGGTTGCATATCTAAATGTAAACAGTATAACAATAACGCTTCTAGAGAAAACTACAGAGAACATCTTCATGACCTTGGAGTAGGCAAGATTTCTTAAAAAGGACAAAGAAAAAAACTAGCCATAAAATTAAAAAGTCATAAAGTAAATAATATTAAAATTAATAACTGCCCATCAAAAGACATGATCAAGAAAGTTAAAATGCAATCCACAGAGCTGGAGACGATAATCATAATAAATATATTCAACAAAGAACTAATATCCAGAATATATAAGGAACTCCTACAAATCAATAAGAAAAAGATCATGTAATAAAAATGAACAAATGACTTCAGCTGACATTGCATAAAAGAAGAGATCCAAATAGCCAATAAACATAAAAAATGTGCAGCTTCACTGGCCATCAAAATTCAATACCACACCTTTCCAGTGACAATCAAGTAAAAATGCCAGTGTTTGTTAGTTAAGGGTGTAGACAGAACAAAGATTTTATATATTGCTGGTTAGAGTGGAAATTATTACAACCGCTTTGGAAAACCATCTGAAGTTGTATACTAAAACTAAATCTATGTGTACCTTAATGACCCAGCAATTCCACTCCTACAAACAAACCAAATGGCAAACAGAAATGCACTTGTGTGCTTTTCAAAAGACATGCACTGGAACGTTTATTGCAGCATTATTCATAGTTGTCTCAAAGTGGAAACTACCACTGCCTATTTCCCTATAGGGTGTGTAATAAATTATTCTATTTTCAAACAATGAAATGCTACACAGCAGCAAGAATATTCGATCTTCAACTACACGTAATAATAGGGTCAAATCTTCCAAACACAATAAAAAATTCTAAACACAAAAGAGTACATACAGTATGGCTCCATTTATATAAATTACAAAGAAAATAATTCATGCTATCAGCAGTAAGGATAGCAGTTCCCTTTGGAGAAGGTAGTTTCTGGAAAGTTGTAAAAGGGGAACTTCTAGGGTGGCAGAAATGGTCTGTTTCTTCATCTGAGTACTGTTTGCATATATGTGTGGTTGTGTTCTACTTCTGGTAATTCATCAAGCTGGTCCTCTGTGGCATGCATATGACACTGAGAGAGAGAAATGATGGATATAGATATACCTACGTTACATGTATACACATATACATATATACACACACAGTTCATTAAAAATTAAAGGAAAATAAAAAGCCTATTACTACCTTATTCAAAATGTATTAATAATATTCCTTAATGAAAACTAGATAGTCTACTTGCTTGTTTCTACCGCAGAAACCTCAAGGTTGGTCACCAGCTTTAAAATGATTGGCCATTGCCCTTAAATAAATTCCAGAACCTTTACCATTTCACACAGGCCCTTTCTGATCGCCTCCTCTACTTGTCCAGTCCTCACCCTCTTTTCCCCTACCCCAGCCCTCCCAAACTGCAGAGGCTCCTCACCAGCAATGCTTGGCTTCTCTGGCACAGCCCATGGTCCCCCACTCCATCCCTGCCCACCTGCCTGTGTGCGGGTCTCTGCCTCTTGCACCCCCTGGATGCCCAGTTCAGTCTGCCCCCACCTCCCACTTCCTACCCTGCCCTTCAGCCCACCCAGATGATCGGTCCAGTCTCATCTTTCCTCCCTCCCTCTCCCCTCTGAATTTCTGTCCCTCTCTTCCATCTTCCTACACATTTGGCTTCTGGTGATGTTCCTCCTGCCTGAAGTCTCATTTGTGCGGTTCCCCCTTTGATGCCCAACAATGAAGCAAAAACATCGCCTGCCCAAGAAAAGTTCTCAGACTCAGTCGGTGCTTATTTGCACTACAGGATTCATCACATCTTTTTTGGAAACTGCGAGTCATTTCCAACTTGCTCAACTGCCTGTTCCACTGCCTCCCACACTCCTGGAGGAGAGACGATGTGGCTCATAACAGACTTCACAAAGATTTGTTGGAGAAACAAAATCATAGCACGCAGCTCTGGTATACCCCAATTCCTGGCTTTCCATAAAAAAAAGGATACTTCAGTAGTTTATAAGCCTTTACGTTTATATATAATAATTACTAGGTTTCAGTGTTTCTAATTACATGAAATGTAAATATTAATATTTTAAAATAAGTTTTTTAAAAAATATCACAAATAACTTCTTTCCTATTCCATTTGAAAAACAGTTGCTGATCTATCAGCCCAAACCATAGTTTGTAATTCTGACAAGCAAGGATATTCTCCTACCGAACCACAATATAAAACAATCAAAACCAGGAAATGAACGTGACTATCACACTATTGAGGATTACAGGCCAACTTGGAAAATCCCTCACTTTGAGTTTGTTTGTTGCTTCCTAAGGATTTCATTCTGGGAAGATTCCATTCAGGTGTTGCATTTGGGGGAAGGAAAATCAGAAGTGATCCTGTATCACTCTCACTGCTGTCTATCTGGTGACACAGAATTCTTTTTCTTATTCATAGTGAATTTATTTTATATTTTTTAAACCACCTTATTGACATGATTTTTTAGCTTTGTGAGGTATAACTGAGAAGTAAAAATTATTTAAAGTATACAACCTGTTTTGATATACATATACATTGTGATATGGTTGCCATAATCAAGCTAATTAACATATCCATCTCCCCACATGGTACCGTGTGTGTGTGTGTGTGTGTGTGTGTATTGAGAACACTTAGTTCCTACTCTCTTAGCAAATTTCAAGTATATAATAGAGTCCAATTAACCAAGTCACCAAGCTGTATATTTGATCCCCAGAACTTACTCATCCTGCATAACTGAAACTTTGTATCCTGTGACCAATATCTCATTTCTCCACCCCCCATACTCTGGCAACCATCATTCTATTATGTGTTTCCACAAGTGTGACACTTTAGATTTCACACGTAAGCGCAATCATGCAGTATTTGTCTTTGTGCAATGACAGGTGATTTTGATCCAGCCCATTAACGATGCTGGTAACTTGAGCATTTAGTTAAGGTAGTGTCTGTACAGCTTTCTGCTGTAAGGTGTACTGTTTGCCCCTTTGTCCTCAATAATATTTTCTGCGGAGGAGCTTTGAGACCATGAAACTATCTTATTCCTCGTCAAACATTCACCACTAATTATAGTATTCACTAATATTTCTTGATGAATATTTACTAGAATTTTCTAATTATAATAGTTTTCTAATTTCTCATTCCATTTACATTCATTAGGTGGCATTCTATCCTAAGGACAAGCTTTCTTTTCTCTACATTTATTCATTCATTTACTTGAGTCTATGTGGACTCATTCCTATTTGTATAAAGTAGGGTTATAATCTGTTACTATCTTTATTTTTTCTTGATCATATTGTCCAAGATCCAGCCAGTCAGAGTCCCTTGAGGTTGGCTTCTGAGTCCATGTGGCAAGGCCCTGTGATTCTTTGAGTATTTTCCTGTATTCCAGCATAAAATATTCTAGTCTTATCTTTCACTTCTCCCTGTTCCAGTCCTGGATTTGGCCACTTCTCCAAGGAACCCTGGTTCCTTCTAGTAGAGAACGGTGTACAGAAGCCAAGATCTCAGCGCTGGATGTGCTCATTGCCGCTGAGGCTTTGCTGCCCTCATGCCCTCTCAGGGGTCACACCAATACCTTCAATTCCAGTCTGACACCACAGGGCTCACTCTAGCATTCTCCCTTTCCACGTATGCAGCCACCTTCTCTGGCAGGGAGGATCCCGGCTCCTGTTGTCCTTCATATATTTCCTTATTGAGTCCACAGCTATGTGTAGCAATCCGCCAGCACCACCATGTGTCTGAGTGTTGGACCTTCTCATCCCCTGGGGCTCTAGTACCCCACACTGAGATGTGAAAATGTTGAGGGGAAAAAAAGCAAAAGATGAAGGAGACAGAACTAGAAGACTTCCAACTAACAAAGAAAACCTCCCAAACTGCCCTTGAAAACAAGAGCTGAAATTAAAAAGGAGCCTGAGTTAAATGAAATGAGACTCTAGGGCTCCCTGCACCATGTGTCCTGTCCCAGGGCTGGGCTTTAACAGGCTAATGCTGCAGCTTAGCCCTGTGTCCTGAGATTAACCACAGAAGCAGATATTGCTGTTCATCCTTACCCAACATAAATGTTCAAGTATAACAAAAAATCCCAGGGATTTGTGTCCATACCACTAAGGCACATCCCCACTCACCTGCTGTAATAGCTCCCTGGTGGCCCTTAGCAAGTAAGTCTCTGCCTTTAAAAAGTGGCAAAATCTGATTCTGCCTATAAATTTACTTTTGTCTTCTAGAGCAAAATGTCTTTTGAGAGGCCCCAGCCTCCTCCTTTTCTGAGCACATAACCTGACAGATCTTGCCAAATGGTGGATTTAGACAGTGCCCTGCCTTAGACAAGGCAGGACTAACCAGGGATCAGTCGACTGCTAATTCAACGCACCTTCTAACACTGTGGGCTACAAGGCAAAACACTGTGGGCTGCTGGTCAGAACATTTTTCCTCTGGGGTGGGGAGCTAATATAGACAAAAGGAGTAACTAGAGACCCTTTAGAAAGTAAATATGGGGATATGAACTGCAGAAGAGATAAAGAACAGGTATCTCAGTTGTTTCTACAAAAGGCAATCAGAATTTGTGAAAGAGCCAAGGAGAAAAGATGTTCTGCCTTCTGCGCAAACACCTGGGCTCCAAAAGACAATGTCAAATGTTTTCCCATTAACACAGATAAGGCTTTTGAAGGTACAGCAGCTTAGTGTTTTAAAAATATTCCATTAATGATGGCTCTGAATACTTTCAGAGAGGTTGAATCAAGGAAATGTCAGCAAATTATAATTCTTCTAACTTCTTCATTGGAAGTATAATGTACATGTAGAAAAATGCACATGCCTGCTTGAGGTGTAGAGCTCAATTATTGGTTGTAATTTATAAAACCAGCATTAACCTGGAGAAAGTTTTAATGTGCTTTCCCAATCTTCACCTTGGGCATTTTGCTACCTCGTCTTGTCATAACTCACCACGCCGAGCATAACATGTTCAGGAACTATTTTCCAGAAAACAGAGGCTAAAAATGCATACTTACTTTTTAAAATAAAAACAAACAAACACAAAAAAAGAAAAGTAATAGAGAATCATAAATGTTGGGCTGAGATGTAAACAAAAAGCCTTAATTTCCCAGAGAAAGGTCTTCTTTATTAAGGAGCCCACCTTCGTAATACGTGGAGCAGTTTTAGCTGTATCTACAATCTCTCTCCTGACAGTGTAACTGTCATGCTCCAATTATTTGCAAAATAACACTTGCCAGAAACTCTTGTTTCTGGCCATGGGCCTGTTGACCTTAGCTAAGTTTAAGGAAGGCATGCACAGAGACCTTGTTTGAACTGTTGCCTCCTGCTTCCCTACTGCTAACAAGCTTTCAGACGTCACCAAGACTGGGTATGACTGAAGATTCTCCAAGACAGAGTTAGATGGTAAGTGCAGTGAGGGTGAGAATATCACCTACAACAGAGCAACTCAATCCTGTTGGAGGGAAGGTAGGGAGTTTCTCAAGGCAAGCCTTGACCCTGTCTACCCATATAGAGCTAAAAATCCACAAGAGGAGCAAATCTCATGTATTCTGAATGTCGGTCTGTTCACAAACATTTCTTACAAAAGGATTTTGTCCAATAGGGACTATAGGCTAAAGCAGGGGTCCTCACATTTATAATTGAGGTGTTCAGGCCTTGCTCATACGTTGGCATCCTGCCAGAGAGAGACTTAGCAACACAGGGCTATTAGGAGTATTTTCTCTGTATAACATCTGGAGTTTAATTTTTGGCTCAACCTAATGAGGTGTCACCAAAGCACAAAATCACGAGGCAGTAATTCTGGTCTGCTGAACACAAATCCTAAAATGTAGTTCTGTGATATTCTCATAGCACTGCACAACTATTTTTGACGGTAAGATGCCTGCCTGTTGTGTGTAGTCAGGAAGCCTTCTCTGGTAGCTAAGTAGGCAACAAGAATAGTGTTGAGTAAAATTAATATTCGGGCTCCTTCCTGAGTTTTCATAAGTATAATCCACAGTCCTTTAATGTGCACAGAGTCTAGAGTAGCATTACCAAGTATCCGAGAACTGTGTTCCTGAAAGCACTTTTATTTTTTATGTCGTTTATTATATGAATACTTCATATTTGTGGTTGCTTCACTACAAAGCACAAGCCTGCCTCCTTTACTGCAATGATAAATTTATCACAGCACCTTCTTAACTGGGTATGTTCTCCCTCACTCCTCCGTGCTATGGGCTGAATTCTGACCCTACCCCACCCCCTCAATTTCACATGAGGAGGCCTGACCACCCAGCACCTCAGATTGTGACTATATTTGGAGAAAGGGTCTTTACAGGGTCTTTACAAGTTAAAGGGTGGGCCCTAATCCAGTAGGACTGGTGTCCTTATAAGAGGAAACTTAGACAAAGAGACACCAGGAGAACCTCACGCAGAGGGAAAACCATGCTCAGACAGCAAGAAGAGGGCTGTCTACCTACAAATCAGAAAGAGAGGGATCAGGGGAAACCAAATCTGCCAACACCTTCATCTTGGACTTTCAGCCTTCAGAATTGTAAAAAAACAAATTTCTGTTATTGAAGCCACCCAGTCTGTGGCATTTGTAAAGCAGCCCTAGGAAACTCATGTACCAGGGTTTCATTTCCAAAGATAACAAGCAAAGACCTTCACCTTGACCTGCTCATTACAGTCACCCTCACACTCTCCAGCCAACCTGATCCTTTCTCCTGAAACCATTTCAAAAAGAAACTCCACATCACAGGCGCTCTGAAGCTCACCTCCAGGACCTTATTACTCAATTTTCAATCCACCAGCTTCTCTCTATGCAATTCCTTTCCTTGGCCTCTCTTTCCCCACTTTTTTTTCCCCATCTCCCTCAACTCTTCAGCTCTCTTTCTACTGTACCTCATTTCCCTTTGTGGCTGAATTTTTTTCTTTTAATATCATGGGATATTTTACATTTTCAACAAATTTGTCTAAAATAATTTGAGGATTTTTTTTATATCTTGTGTACCTTTAGCATTCCATAAGTGGTATTTTCTCATGGATTCATGAATATTGTTCATTCATTTTGTTCATGGCTTTTGGTTACCATTCTTGTGTCCAACTTCAGGAACATACATGCCTTACACTCTCCTCATCCAAAGTCCCAGAGGTTGAGGCTATGCTGAAATGACAGGTGTTTCTTCCCCAAGCTGAGTAGCCTGTGCCCAGGTCAAGCCCTCAGATCCACCACACAGCCCTGAGCCACTGACAAGGAGCTGTCCGTCAGAGCCCTCCTTCCCACATGCAGTCCACTGCTACCTCTCCTTGACACGGTTCATCTCTCACCCGGGTACCATGCATTTGACCTCTGCATCAACCCTGCAGCATAATCGTGTTCATCCAGAATTTGGACTAAAATATGCTGTGACATGCCCAAATTCACACAGCCAAAGGGTGGCAGAACCCAAATTAAATCTCACCTTAAACTTCAGAAAGACTGATTTGTGCTCGTTGTGTATTTTCCCAACCTTTTCATTAACAGTGCCAATTGACCCCAATAAACTGTAGGATGTTTCTTATTGATTTCAGAGACCAATAAACTGTAGGTTGTTTCTTATTGATTTCAGAGAAACACTTTCCCTTCACTCCAAAATCAAATACATCTCTCTTCACATCATTTCCCTCCATTTTATCACAAAATAGCTGAGAACACTAAAAGCAGCCAAGGCATCTGGTGGCTTTTGATACTTGCCCGTAGCACAAGAATCTTAGCAGGTGTGATGAGATAAAAGTCATCTTTAACAACATTATGTTTTGGGGCATCACTTTCTATATTGAAGGGGAAAAAAGAACTTGCCTAGCTGAGATCTGCATGGGAAAGCAGCCTAGTTCTCTCTTTCCATAATGCTTTGAATAATTAAGACGTCTAAGTACATTAATGTTTCTTCAAGCCACTAAGTACCAATGAGCATGGAGAATTATTTTTTGAGATCCTCAAAGGATCTTAAAATGTGAAAGAAAATTGCTCCTAAAAAGTAACTTTAGAACTGATACATAGTTAAACCTTGATTTGATGTTGATTTTTAGGCTAAGATCAGTCTTTCCAGATGGAGATATTGTATCTCATTCAGAATGTGAGATAAGGGCCAAACACCAATAAACCTGTTTATAGCATCAAGGAGGCCCTGTGGGGACAGGTGGTAGTGGGATGTGGGCTCTAGGGTCACATCTGCCTCTGTTCTCATCAGGCATAGCCACTCACACTGTGACCTTGGGCAAGTTATCACTCCCTCAGTTTCCTCCTCTGTGAAATGGCAATAATAATAGAGCTGACTTCACTAGTGCTAATAATCGTTGTAATGGTGCCTGCACAAATGTGAGTGCTGTATGTCTTTGTTTAATGAAATAAATGAAAGCATACAGCTTCTATGAGTTTGACAATTTTAGGTACCCCAAATAAGTGGAATCACGTAGTAATTGGCCTTCTATGCTTGACTTACTTAACATAATATCCTCTAGGTTCATCCGTGTTGTAGCAAATGATAGGATTTTCTTCTTTTTAAAGATTATTTCATTGTCTGTGTGTATCATATTTTCTAAAGTATCTAGACTAGTCAAACCCATGGAAGTAAAGAGTAGAATGGTGGTTGCCAGGGCTGAGGGGAGGAGGAAATGAGGAGATGTTGCTCAGTGGGTATGAAGTTTCAGTTATGCTAGATGAATAAGTTCTAGAGAGTTGCTGTATAACATAGTACCTGTGGTTAACAGTATGGAATTGTGCAATTTAACATATATGTTAAGAGGATAGATCTTATGTTAAGTGTTCTAGCCACACATCACACACACGTAAAAAACCACCACAAAAGAACACAGGAAAATTTTTGGAGACGATAGGTATGTTTAGTACCTTGATAGTGGTGATGGTCTCAGGGGTGTGCGTATATATGTCCAAAATCATCAAAATGTATACATTAAATATGTGCAAATTTGTGTATCCATCATACCTCCATAAACCTTTCAACAGACATACATCAATAACACATACAGAAACAAAGTGGGAGTGGGATTAGGGAGAGCCGATGTCTAGTTTCAGCTCAATTGGTAGGAAACTGAGTAGCTTTTGTATGACCTATGGGTCATTGGATCCTTTACATCTCACTTTTCTCATCTGTAAAACGAGGAACTTGAAGCAGAAATCTTGGACAATTTGTTGCTCATCAAAAGAGGTGATACCAATGACTCTAATGGATGGTGTCCCGAGAACCTTTAAATGGCAGGTCTAAAGGATTGCAGGAGGTTAATCAGCCCACAGACCTTCTGGCGAGAGAGAATTTGGATGAGAGCTGAGGACTAATAAAACACAACTGGATATAGAGAAGGAAAGACATTTAACTATGATGTAGTTATTTATTTTTCTTGGCCTCTTTGAGAAATTCTATAAATAAAGAAAGAAATAGTTGTGGCAGAAGCAACTCCAGCTGCCTTATTGAGCAGCGAATGTCTTTTCCATCAATCAAAGGCAGGGCAGGCCCATCTGGAAGCTGATGGAGTGAGTCTTCTTGGTAGTAATTTCTGCTGCTGGAGAAATGAGAATCTCCCTGTGTCTGCTGTTATCCCTCATGCTCAATCATAAGCCCATAGCTCATTTGAACATACTGGATACACGCTCATCCTGAGAGGGGGAGGTATGGAGGGAAGGGAAGGACTAAACTGACCCATCGAATTGTGCAGAAAGTCTAATTTGAAGGAACAGAGGGGTGGGGTGGAGATTTGCTTCCTTCAGCATTTCCCCTTAGCACGGAGTTAGGGAGCACACTAGGCTTCAGGGACACCCAATCCTCTACCCCTCTCGTCCTTACAGTCTGATATAAAGTGTGTGATCACGGCCTGGGATAAGTACTGGCATGAGAGGAAGGGGGTCACTTAATTCTAGATCACATTGAGATTTCAAGACACAGATCTATCATCTATTCTTTCTCAATTAAAAGACTGGTCCTTAAAAACAAGGATGCATTGCCCTTTTTTTAAGTACTAATGGAATTCCTTCAAGAAATCAGGTCACAAAAGCAAAGGTCACACCCAATATGGAAAAAGGCGACAGTGAATATTCTCTGGGCTTGTATTTAAAGGCACCATCATCCTTTTCCACTTTCTCATTTCCAGCAATGCCCTTGCATGGGAGAGACATATCCATCATCTCTTCACACAGCAGGGACAGGTAATTTAATATCCTGAGCTTCCACTACTCTTGGCTTTTGGCAACATTGGACCACCTCTCTGTGTTCTTAAAGAAAAGGACTGTGCACAGATCACTTTTGATAAAAGAATGACTAGGTTACCGATTTAGAAGTCACCCTAAATCATCACTGAAATGATAAGTAAATATTGCTGCTCCAAAAAAATGAAGGCTGGTTTATAAAAAGACCTGGGGGAAACTTCAATGCATATTACTGAGTGAAAGAATCTGAAAAGGCTATACTGTGTGATTCTAACTATGTGACATTCTGGGAAAAGGCAAAACTATGAAGACAGTAAAATGCGAGTGGTTGGCAGGGGTTAGCGGAGAGGGAGGGACAAAAAGGCAGAACATAGAGGTTTGTAGGGCAGTGACCCTTCTCTGTGGGATGCTGTAATTGTGGGTACATGCCATTATACATTTGTCCAAACCCATGGAATGTACGACACCAAGAGTGACCCCAATATTAACTATGAACTATGGGTGATAATGACATGCCAATGTAGGCTCATCAATCAAGACAAATGCACCACTCTGGAATAGGATGTTGATAATAGACAAGGCCATGCATGTATGGGGCAGAAGGTACATGGGAACTCTCTGTACTTTCTGCTCAAGTTTGCTATGAATCTAAAACTTCTTTTAAAAATAAAATATATTTTAAAAATTTTAAGTAAATACCATGCCAGTTAATTATAATTTCTCCAAGAGATGATAAAATATCAATTAGTGAAATACAAATTGATTCTGATTTTACTCAGGACATATGATAAATTCCCTATTTTGTATTTGGATATAATCCCTGCTTAAGGATATTATTATCTTTAAAAATCTATTGTTTGGTTGTTGTTCTGAAAAACAAAATACTTTTCCTTAATGTAATAATGACCTCTGATTTAATACTGATTGAAAATGTATTACATGGTGAATGTATCTGATGGCTAAGCAAGGTCTGAGCCCAGATGGAAGTGAGAAAGGAAATACAGTCCCTATACAGTAGAGGGAGCTATGTCTAGAGGGGGGATGAGGGAAAGAAAGGCACAAGTTAGCCTTATTGCTGGGGGAAAAAGCCAAGAGGCAGCCAACTTAATGTCACGAAAGCAAAGAAAGATGTATGTAAATTGTGTTAACAGAACATTTTATTTCAGCACACTCTGAATGATGGCTAAGTAAAAGCATTAGAAATTTTGCTTTGAGACGATGCCTAATGATTAGCCCATTTGGGGCTCACACATGGCCGATCCAGTCCTTACTCAGACACCTGCTTCAGTGGTTATGTAGGCTTCCTGGGCTGCTTCATTTTAAAACTCAAGTTTTCAAACAACTTTAAGCCTTAAGTCCAACCTTAATTAAACCTTTGAAGAGCAAAAGACAATAAGCTTTAAATATCCCCTGCTTGGCTCATAAAATCTCAGCACAACAAACCAGGAAATATTCAATTATTCCTAGGACGCCATAAACATTTTATGGCTTGGTCCTATTATTCCTCTTAAGTCTCTTTATGGCCAGGATGTCTGGTCTGCATCACACCTCTCCTCCTCTCCCCTTGCATTTGATCTGTTTTATGTACTTGAAAGATGAGTTTGCTTTTCAATTTACACTCTCCCCCTTCACTCCAGTGCTTTCAGGGAGGAGAGGCAGGGAGATGAGGAAAATGCTCTCAGAGTAAGGAGGAGCAGCCACCGTGTGTGTTGTTCTCACCAGTCTCCAAAGACAGAGAAACATCATGTCTCCTGAGTCACACTCAAGTGATAGAGGAATTAACACAATTCCTGGACCGGCTTGCATATCGTGGCCCTCAGTGAACCAGAAACGTTGCTCCTGGGAGAAGTGTCTGCCTCAGCCCCACTCCATGCTCCAGCTGACAAGTCTGGAGTGGTTTCCTCCAACCCTGCATCTTTTTGCTCCCCATCCTGCAGCCCCCTGCCAGCCCATCTCCCCAAAGCCTGGGGCTAAGCTCATCCACAGTCAACGAGAACTTGTGAAAATCAAGCTTAATATTCAAGTAACAAAAGCAAGTCAAACTCACTTCTAAATGATCTTAACTGACCTTGGCCTCAATTCTAATGACTGGGGTTTCTGCTGTGTTCTTTAGTAAAAATAGCTAACACTAACCACTGGGAGGTGATGCTTCCCGCCGTTCTAAACGCTCTGAACCTATTAGCTCACCTGGTCCTCGCAACGCCCAGTGTACAGAAAGACGTGCGGTTCTGGCACAGACCTTCCACTTGGGAAACTTTTTGAACTGAATGTTCCATGGCCAGATTCTAGGAAGTTTTCTTCCTCAGACCGGGCCTTCCTGCACCCCCAGAGACGACAGGTCACACAAGAGGCTCCCAGAGTTGTAAGAGGGGGCCGGGAGGGTGCGGAATTTGCTCTCGGGGGGACTTGGGGCTCGCAGAGAAAAGCTGGCCCGGCCTCCCGGTGCAGAGGAGAGCTGCTCCCCGCAGCGGAGGGAGAAGAACCCCCAGAGAAGTGGGGTGCCCTGCGTCAACCGCGCCGGGGAGGGAGAGGACGTGGGGCATGTCCGCTAAGGGGGAGGAGCGGGTGCAGGAGACACGGCCTGGGACGCTGGGAAGAGGAAGCACGAGGCTGAGGGCCACCGAAAGGGGGCAGGGCAGGCCCTGCAGGCTCCAGTGTCACGTGACACAGGGGTCACCTGTCACCCGCAGGCTCCGGAGTTGGGGTTCCTCCTGCCCCAGGAATGAGGCCCCAGCAGGGACGCGGTGGGACGACGAATGGCACGAGTCTCCGTGGGAACAGCAGCGCCCGGTGCGCCCCCGGCACTGGACCCTCTCCAGAGTCCCCTGAACTGAGAACAGACCCCCTGTCAGCCAAGGCTCTCCAGGGGAAAAGAGCCGACACCATGACATCACTCTCACCCAAAAACACCCTCGCAGAAACATCCAGAGTAACGCTTGACCCCGTACCCGGGCACCCGTGGCCCAGCCAAGTTGACACGTAAACGTCACCACCGCACACCCACTCACCTCAGCCAGAGTCACAGACGCCGTGGAGACAGAAACTCGGACCGCAGGCCTGTGTGCAAACCCCGTCTCCCTCTCCCTGCCGGGTGAGCCAGGGCCGCGGCGTGGAGACAGGAGCCTGGCCGCGTCCCGGGCCTCCGGGTCGGAACTCCAGTCTTGTCATGGCTCGGGCAGACGGCCGTGTGCAGACTTCAGCTCCCCTCGCGCTGAGGTGTGCCCAGGTAAAAGCCGCGCTGGGCAGAGGCGAACAGGCCGGGGAGGCTTCACGCCGGGCTTTGCAACAGGGGGGAGAGGCCGGAACTCAGGCTGAAGTCAACTCCGAGGAAGGGTATCGAGTTTTTAAGAGCCAGTCTGGTGAGCTAGTGGAAAAGCCCTGGCGGTTGTTAGGCCACCTGCGTTTGCTTAATGGCTTCATTCAAAGGAAAAACAGCCTTTCTCCTCTCTTCATGGCAACCTGGAGCCAGGCACCTGTGGCAGTCGGGCTCCTACCGCCCCGCAGGGCTGGGAGATGGGCGCCATCTTCTCCAAGGCAGGGCTCCGGGCCCTAGAGGAAGCAAGCCCGTCCTGGGCTGTGAACCTGGCAAGAGGCTTTTTAAAAGATTTACATCTCCAAGGGGGAGAAGAGAGAATTGCCAATTTCAAGTTTTCTGAAGTAAATGCTTTCAGTCAAGGGAGGTCAAGGGCCAAAGGTCAGGGGGAAGCCCGTCTGTATTCGGTCCAGCTGCGGGGGCTGTGAGGGCGCCTTGGTCACGTGTCCCGCCGCAGCCAGTGTCTCCTGCCCTGGAGCTTTGGAACCTCGTTGGTGCCCTGGGAGGTTATACGTGAAAAGGGGGCAGCTGGGACCAGGGCCAGGGGAGGAACACCTGCAGCCCATCCTCAGACAAATGATTCTCAGAGAGGCCCTCTGCTTTCCCTGGAAGGTTCTGGTGGGGTTAAGCCTCCTCCCTCAGGAATGGCCTCAGCTGTGTGGACTTTCTCCTTCCCTTGCTCTGGGTGGAGAAGGTCGCTTTAAGGAAGTCATCAAGGGAAGACTTAATATATTAATATGGGCAAATTTTAGAATGACCCACATGGAGTCCTGTTTTCAAAAACAGCAGGGGTAAATAATGTGAAAAGGCTTTCTTCTACAAACACTTAGAAATGCTGGATAAAGCAATAGCAAGCAGGCTGTGGCTCCTCCGGCAGAGGAGATTGCAACTCCCTGCGGGAGGACAGCAATGAGGAGGGTCGGGTGGGAAGGGGGTCCTGGGGAGGGCGTCAGGAGGAGGACGTTGCAGGGACGGGGGCAGCAGTGGCCACAGGGCATTGCTCAATGTCAGAGGACTCAGGTTTTCACCACTGAGGAAGGGAGAAACCTGCAAATGCAAATACTGGATTGAATGCTCTGAACATGTTGACTTAGAACTGGAGGAATCAATGTGAATTCATGGTTTTCAATGTATCTGTAGAGCAGAACAGATAAAAATATGGACGTAGATTGTGCGTGTGTGCGTGTGTGATGTCCTGTTAGCAGTGGGTACAGCTAATGCCCAGACCGTGGCTTCTTAATATCATTCTCCTTATAAGCAGTCATTTCCTTGGTAGTATGACCGATTCCAGGTTTGGGGCAGAAAAGTAAGAGATGATATCTTATTGAACCAGAAAAAAAGGATGGGAGCAAAAAACTGATGGGATGTGTCAAAAGACAGGAAGCAGCTTAAAGGGGCTCCCATTAACCAAATTTGGAATAATTTGAACATGAAAATAAATGTTAGTAAGAGATTAACTCATTGAATAAAATCGGAAACCATGAGTCCATACTGACATAATTAATAGAGAATTTGATGAGAAACAGGACATTTTCATAGTTTTAAAGTCCCTTATCACAAAGTACTTATTAATTAGAAAGAGAAAATGAGCAACTTCACTGTGGAGAGTCTGGCAAATACCACTGTAATCAAGTGATCAAAGTGAACACCATCTATAAAGGGACAAATCTCGGCTACAATGAAGTGAACACACGGCACGTTTGTGACACAATTAGACTCAGAGTACAGATCGTTGACAGGAATTGGAAAACACTGAACAAAACCACACTGCAGGGCGTTCTGCACAATAACTGCCCTATGACCTTCAAAACTGTCAAAGACATAGTCAAGAAAAGAATATAGAATTTTTCCAGATCACAAAAGTTTAAAGAAATATGACAACTTCAGCGATATGTGCTTCTGAATTGGATCCTTTGCTCTAAAGGAAATTACTGAAACATTTATGAGATGAGGATGAGGTCTTTGCATTGGATGGTGGTGATGAAGGAATACTGCTTCCAGGATCTGATGGCTGTGCTGTGGTTATGTAGGAGCATGCTGGAAACACACATTAAAGTAGCAGATGGTGATGTCACATCCATATTCTTTGTACCATAATTGTGATTTTCCTGTAAGTTTGAAATTGTTTCAAATTTTTAAAAAATATTAAAATCAAGCTTAACCACTAAAATAATACAAATAAAATCTATAACTGCCAAACCAACAGAGAGAAAATAGGGACCATAAAAAAACTTTATTGGTTTTCAAGAAGGAAGCAAAGGGAAGGAGGAGAACAAACCAACAAGCAAAAGTGTAGTGAATATTAGGCACAAAATAAGGTTGTAGACTCAGGCCTGAGCAAGTGAATATACACAAGAAATGTAATTGGGTTAAATACCCCAGATAAAAGATATATTTTCATTTGCTATGAAACAAATAACAGTAAGCTATGTGATATTATGCAGAGACTTTTCTAAAATTTGAGGTTGAAAATATAGAATAAAAATAACTAATCAATTTAAATTGTTCAGGATATAGAAGATTTGAACAACAAAATTACAAGCTTGTTCTGAAGGACATGTATGGAATGCTGCACCTAAAACTTCCTTTCAGGCATGGATAGAACAGCTTAAAATTCATCATGCACTGGGATGCAAAGGAGCAGGTCTTAGGAAATACCAGAGAATCAATATTATACAGAATCATGAATTTTGAATCCAGTTGTATATTACCCTTTTCTCCAATCCAGGGCTAGCAGCAGACAGAGCAGGACCCTTAAAATTCATGGAGAAGAACCTTTCTGCTGCTGAGTAAATCACACTGAAGTGTGTGCCGTGCACACTCTAAAATAACTTTACTGGTCTTGGAGGTGGAACAAACCCCAGTCTCTAAACTGCCCGCACGTCCTTCTGCCATGCTACACTTTGTAGCGAAATCAGAGCCTTGTTACCCAAATCAGTTAAAAGCCTTGGAAACTACCCAAGTGCCCGTCAATTCATGAATGGATAACTAAAATGTGATATATACTCACAATGGAATATTACTCAATCCTAAAAAACGATAGTGAACTAGCACCGTTTATGCTATCGTGGATTAAGCTTAAGCCTGTAATACAAAGCGAGACGACACATGACCTGGAAAATGGGCTACACATCTACTCACCATCAAATTGGTACTGACAACCTAAAACTGTGGTGTTCAAATAACTGTAGTGTTCAACAGGGATCTGAGGGAGGGAGACCCACATCTTAAGGTTGTAATGAGCATTGTAGGGGGGAAAGGATTACTTCTATCCCTTTTTAGGGAGAGGCAAAGAAACATACTGTAACCAAAATGTCTAAAAAAAAAAAAAAAAAAATTTTGTTAATGGGGGGTGAACAATCAGAAGGGGGGAGAAGGGGAAGGGTACGCACTTTCATGGTGGGTGCAGGGCGCACCACTTGGAGGCTGGACACGCTTGAAGCTCTGGCAGAGCGGGGTGGGGAGGGGGGCAGGGGCAAGATATGTAACCCTAACAATATTTGTACCCACAAAATTTGGGAAATGAATAAATAAATAAATAAGCAAGCAAGCAAGCAAGCCTTGGAAACTAGACCCCGAGTACATAGCCACCTCTGAGTCCTCTGAGTTCCCCCTTGGCCTCTGTGACTTCTCAGACCACCAGGGCTCCAGCTGTTGCCTCTCAGATTTGGATTTATAAACCACTTAAGTGATTAATAATATATATTCTTCCAAAATACAGGAATAACCTTAAGTGATCTGAAGACACCCCGGTCGTCATTTTAAGAGAGAAGGAAGTAATTATGAGTGTGTGAGAGTGTGTTTAAGGGTGTGTGACAGAGCGTGCATGAGTGTGTGTGTATATGTGCATGTGTGTGCACGTGTGTATGTGCAAGTGTGTCTATGTGCATATGTGTGTGCACCTGTGTGTATGTGCATGTGTGAGTGTGTGCACTCGAGTGTGTCTTTATGAGTAAGTGTGTATGTGCATGGTGTGTTCATGTGTATGTGTCTTTATGAGTGTGTGTACATGAGTATGTGTGCATGTGTGAAGTGTGTGTGTGCATGTGAATGTATGAGGGTGTATGTGTGTGGGTGTGTTTGAGTGTGTATGTGCACGTGAGTGTGTGCTGGGTAGGTGGGAGCTGCATGGTGTGAAGTCCACATAATCAAAGTGCAGCCTGGGGAACCACAGGCACCAGAAATGGAAGAAATTGTTTTCCAGCAAATGTGAAAGAAACACAAAATTGGAAATGGATGGGCCCTAGTTCCAAGCCTCACCTGCTTCACAATTTTTCTGAATAAACAAGGCGATGACCAGTATAGAGCTATTTTATCATTCCAAGGCCCTCAGGAGGCAGGGATTTGGGGAGGAAGGGAGGTGAGTCGGTCCATTTGCTGCCTCCGGCATCCCCTGACCTGCACAGGGCCTGAGCACAACAGGGTTCAGTACACACTTACAGGCGGCCTCAAGAACCCTGCCCTGGCGCTCAGCACACGATCTTGAAGCCTTATCACTTACCATGTGAATATGAGAAGCAAGTCCTTCATGTCCTTCCCTGTGTCTGTTTCTTCCAGGGGTGGGGGCTGGGGGGTGAGGATGTTGGGCACTGAACACCAGAGACTTCTCCCGCTCTCACTGCCCTGAGGCTATCGTCTCCTCCTGGCCTCACAGTGACACAATAAGACAGCAATTTTTCAAAGTCCTTAGAAGAAGATATTGTGGATTGAGAGTTTTAGAAAACTCCATAAAAGTTTTTCAGCCCAGAAATATGGATTTGTGAGTTTCCATGAGACCTTAACAGGACTCAGCGCTACACCAATCCCTTTTCTGGCTTGCAGAACAGATACTTCTATTTTGAAATATGCATTTCATAAACTGGTAATACACGAATTGCCTGGTAAAAAGGGACATAAGCAGATATTTAGAAAATGATGGCAACTTGACATTATTTTTAGATGAAGAAAAAATGCAAGCAGAATTATGAATTAGACATTTTGTGAATACAGAGATACCTTCTGACAAATGCTGCCATGCTATACAAAGGGTGTGATTTTCCCCAAATAGCTGTTCAGCACATTAAATTGAACACCCAAAGAATAGAGTTTCCAATTAATCTTCTGAGTACATAGAAGATAACAGTTTGATTTTTATCTGTCTTGTGTTTTCAAGGCAACTAAGCCAATGCTCGTTTAATTTGGTCCTGGCTTTGGAAGGACAGATCAATATGATAAATAAATCACATTGAATAAGGATTTTATTGGTATTTGGCTGAATATTGAACAGACTTATTTGGTCTGCTTCATCCTGACCATCCGTAGACACCAAGCAGAGTTCATGGCAGTCGCCTCTCAGAAATGGCAGGTGAGGGCATTGGGTCCACAGTTTCCCAAAGTTAACTATGAACAGAAAATGTTCAGTGTATTTCTTGAGCATAAATGGCAATACCAATTTCCAACACATGAATGAAGCTTAAATAGGACTTCGTCCTTTTTAATAAATTGGCTAATCTTTCCTTTTCCCATAAATACCAGTGGCTCCCTGCATTTTTACCTGGTGGATGGTGCTCAAGATCATGGCTGGCTATGGCAGCAGTTCCCGATGGAGAGTGCGTGGGCGGCAGGACCCGGCAACCTCTGAAAAAGAACTATCAGCAAACTCTGAACGCCAACAGCTGGGGATATTTGGATTTGGATTTCAGCCCGTTTTCTCCTCAGGAAACCCCCTGAGAAGTGGCCCCACTGAACATGGGGCTCCCTCTGGGCAGCATGTGCAGCAGTCTGTTGCATTTCCCTATTGACGCGCAGTCTGGTACAGCAGTGGTCCCCAACCTTTTTGGCACCAGGACCGGTTTCATGGAAGACAATCTTTCCTCAGGGTTGAAGGGGCATGGAGGTGGGTGGTTTGGAGATGATTTAAGAGCATTATATTTATTGTGTACTTTATTTCTATTATTATTACATTGTAATATATAGTGAAATGATTATACAACTCACCACAATGCAGAATCAGTGGGAGCCCTGAGCTTGTTTTCCTGCAACTAATGCCAGAGTTGATCTGACAGGAGGCGGCGCTCAGGGGTGATGGAGCGATAGGGAGTGGCTGGCTCACCTGCCACTCAGCCCCCACTGTGCAGCCTGGTTCCCAACAAGCCACAGACCAGAACCAGTCCACAGCCTGGGGGTTGGGGATGGACACTGCTGTCCATCCTTGTGTCTGCCCTGATAAAAGTGAAGTCTGTCAAATAAGTTGGTGAGAGTGAAAGGGAAAGCAAAGAAGCCCCTGAAATTTCTAAGTATCTACACCAAGACAAGATCTTCCATATACATGGCCAATGTTTTCTTGTTCATTGCCTCCAAATGCCTGCATCGCTCCTTCTTAGTTAAAGAAGTTACCCCACTAACCCAGAAAGTAATTCTCAGTTTATAACACATTTTCTAAACAACCAACTATGCTTAAATATGGAAATGGACTGTGGCACTAACACCCAACTCACCTAACAAATGTCTATAATTAGTCTTTTGCCATATATGGTTTTAAATTTCTAGGAGATGTAGTAATTACATATTACAAGGACTCGGTGTGGTAATTTGAATTCAATTTTTCCCTTATCACCCGAGCAAGGCAGACATCATTTATGGCAGAAACACCAGCCACTTGTGACCAGCAGATGCAACCTGGATGGGTAACTTGGCACCTTTACACCTCAATGTCTTCATTTGCAAAATGGAAATAATTAAACAAATATGGGGAAAGGTTTCATTACACTTTAAGTATTAAATATTGGCTCTCTGATTACTACCCCATCAAAAGGACTTTTGACTCTTTCAGTAAATTGAACAGAAATAATTACAATAATTTATACATGCACCAAAGCTAGCCATCCTCTCTTCTGTGTTTCAGAACTTGATACCTAGATGTCTGGAAAAATCAAGCCCGGTCAGGTCATATCTTCTGCCAGCGGCAGGAGTAGGAAGATCCTATGCTAAGTCCTGGGTTCTGCTCTGTCCCCGTCTCCCTCGGGCACATGACTCCTCCTCACATAGGTGTCAGTGAGAAAGAGCCTGCCCTCACCATGTTGGTTATCAAAGACAAAATATTCAGATAGGAAAGTGCTTTGTACAAAGTGTGGTGTTTGTAAGGGGCTGATACAGCGATGTCTGGGCAGATCCCACCAAGTCGGGAGGTGGGGAGAGATCACAGATGTCTCGTGAAAGCTTGTCGTTCCTTAGTGGGGAGCTTTCGCCCACATGCTAGGGTTGGAGGGGTTCCAAAGAGCTCATCTCCCCCCTTTCCTGGGAGCTAATCAAGGCCACTGATTTCAAGCATTCTATCTTAATTGGGTTAAGGCATCATGCTCCAAGGAAAAAGCAATTTATTCACACTGTATTAACTATTTTATAATTATTATTTTTATCCCAGTATCACCTAGTAGACAAAAGCCTTAAAAATGAAATTAAAAAGTAGGTGTTTTCCAGGGAGAAGAGGAAAGACGAGTCCTGGACACAGCAGGATGGCATGAAGGGACCATGACCCTGGGCCCTGACAAGGGAAAGAGAATCTTTTTTAAGATGCCCCAGAATTTGGGAGCCTGAAACTTGCTAGGGACTGTCCTTGCCGAACAGAAAAGACTGAGATAAAGATCTGTACTCGAGTTTGCCCTCAAGGTCCTCTGACCTCCTTGGCCTCTGGCCTCACTCCACTTTTGGTATTATTTGCAGTTTCACATGTGTCTCCGTCTAGCCCCTAATCTGGATTAGTACACATACAGGAGTGGAGTGGATTTAGGTTTGTTTTGGGGACCATGCCCTGCTTCCAGTGCCTTGAGACCCGGCCCACGTGCGGAGACCAGATGTCCTGTGGCCATCTCTGCAGCACACAGAGCCAGATCAAAGACTCCCTCTGCCCAGAAGCCAAAATATCAGAGGAGCCAAAACCATCTAGCTAAAGGGCAAGTCCCCTTTACTCTAGCCTCTAAAGTTCATTGACAGGCTTTTTATCTTTTCATTTCTTTTCTATACTTGGCCTTAAGGAGAGAGAGAGAACATGCATTAATCTCTCATTTTTGCTAAGCTCTGCCCTAATATGTCAGTGGAAAGAGAGCCAGACACTACTGTATGGAACAGAAAAGCAAGATTTATTCACTCATAATTGCATTCCTATTCTATCACTTAGCCAATATGTTTGTCTTGCTGAACTATAACACAAGTAGGGAGTGAAAAACCCGGAGGATATATAGCAAAGCGCCCTGCATGACAATGTGAATTAACTAAGCATAATTTACCAGTTCTAATAAAATCACTTTTATTTATGTGCGACTGCTAATGCATTCTGACATGCTCCTAATTTCTGTTTTGTTATTTATGAAATAGAAACCTGACAATTCACTAAATCACCATGAGCCGTTCCTTTTAAAATCTGTTCCATTTGTTGGACACAAATTATTATTTTTTTTTTTCATTTAAAAAGTGCACTGAGTTTCAAAGATTCAAACTTTGCAATAAGGAATAAATAGGTCAGACGATTGCCTAATGTCATAAACACAGGGGTCCTCACCAAAAATATTACTCCGCCGTGACTGCCAAGGTGCCGAAAATTCCACCCTGTGTGTTGCTTCTTTAGGTTAAAGAATTTAACAAGGAGGTCCTTGTACCAGGCAGGGTCCCTGTCAAAACCAGAACATTGAATTTTGGAACATTTGAACAGAGTTTATTTGCAAAGGGATTAATTACAAAGGTGTGGACCCCGTGTGGGGACATCAGATTGGCAAGGGCAGGAACCCAGGGTCAGCGGCCGTGGAGCTGTCCTCACCCTGAGCCAACTGGAACTAGCCAAAGAAGAGGTTGCTGAGTCCTGGAAGGCAAGAAGTCCTGTAGGGCGGCCCTTCATGAAAGGAGCAGGTATTTCAGTGAAAGGACTTGGCCAGACCCACAGAGAGGCAGCCAGTGGAGCACATGCCCTGAGCCCACCCTCCTCCCCACCCCTGCTCTCTTTCCGAGGGCTGCTGACGCTCAGACTGGGACAGCACCACAAGGAGCTGCGAATAACAAACCTGCAGCAGGGGACAAAATAGGTGCAATGCCAGAGTCGCAGGCCCTGGGGGAGAACCGCAGGCCAGGGCTTGAGGGATGATGAGAAGTAAACCTCACAGACTTCCAGGTGGGAAGGGTCACGGGCCAGGGACCAGGAAGGCTGGTCCCCATGCGCGTCACTCACATTCCAGAAAAGCCTGTAAAATGGGACAAGGGTTGGGGGACGGCAACTGGATTATGTCATTTGAATTTTCTTTTAGTTGTTTGACAGGGAGGAAATTAATTGTTATTTATAAGCCTCGCCCCTTCTAAGGAGGGTAGAAACCACGGGTTTGTTTTGCTTTATACTGTCTCTTGTTGACAGCCTCATTTTCACATGTAAATAAGTGTGAAGTTTGGTTTCATCAACCGCCTGATAATCTCTTCAAGGACAGATCTTGTACCTCTCTGCATTCCCCAAAGAGTGCAATTTGGACTGAATTTCATCTCGATAAATATTGGCTCACTGATTAAGGAGTAAAGAGCAAGGCTCATTTTAAGTGACAAAAAAAAAAAATAACATAAACTATTTTAAAGGAGCAGTGGTGTTGGTTTTCACCATATGGAATAAGGTAACCCAATATCAAGAAAAGTGACAACTCAGAGGTTTCCTTTGCCTACCTCTTGGAGGAGATAAGTGTTTGTAGGTTTCTTTGTTTGTTTTTAAAAATGTAAAGGACATTTTTTAGCATGCCAAAAGGAACGTCTAAGAGATTTAATGGGCACTTCCTAATTTAGTTTACTAAGTAGACTGAGCATGCCATTCGTGGTCTCAATTTGAGTACTAACTGGTTTTTCATACCACCTTCCTTAGCAGGAACGAAGGTGAACCTGAACCTCGCCCAGTTCCACGCTGACAAGGGAAGAGAAGGACGGAACATACTGGCTTGCAAAAAGGACTTAAAACAGATGATCTGGCTGGACGCGGTGGCTCACGCCTGTAATCCTAGCACTCTGGGGGCCAAGGTGGGTGGATCACTCAAGGTCAGGAGTTCAAAACCAGCCTGAGCAAGAGTGAGACCCTGTCTCTACCAAAAAATAGAAAGAAATTAATTGGCCAACTAAAAATATATAAAAAAAAAAATTACCCAGGCATGGTGGTGCATGCCTGTAGTCCGAGCTACTCAGGAGGCTGAGGCAGGAGGACTGCTTGAGCCCAGGAGTTTGAGGTTGCTGTGAACTAGGCTGACGCCACGGCACTCTAGCCCGGGCAACAGAGTGAGGCTCTGTCTCAAATATGTAAATAAATAAATAAAACAGCTGATCTGAATCGAGAATGGAGAGATTTTACTGTAATTTTTAACAAAAGGAATTAAGCCAAACAGTGAGGAATACAGTTTTCATAATCAGCCTTATTCTATAAAAATACTGGGAGGATGAGCTAGGTAGATGAAATAAAACTTGGAATTTAGCAAAATAAGGGAGATTGGATAATGACCACTCATTTAGCCGAATGTACAAAATCCACAAGTCCACGCTTTCTCAGATCCCAGATACACAGTCTCTCTCCCAGGCCCTGCCTTCTCCCTTCTTGCACGAATCCCCCTAGCTTCATGAAGGCAGACCTTGCTAATTATTTCAGCTTGGCTGTCAATCTTTTCCCACAGCAAGAAAACTTCCCAAACTCTCTCTCCTGATGTCTTGCCACTTTCTTCCCCAACTGATGGTGTCGACGGAACGCAGGGTGATTTATTTCCATCTCCTCCGGATATCCAGGACATAAAGCGAGCCTATTAAAAAGGCAGAAGCTTTAGGAGAGTAAGGGAAAGTTTCTATTAAAAGTCTAGATAGACTCATAGAAAGTTAGAGGTACCAGGATCCTTAGAAACCATCTCATTAAACTGCGGACCAGAAGCATCGAACAGAGCAATTCAAAGCCTCAAAAGTCGCTGCCAATGTCATTCTTCTCCCGTTCACTTTATAGCTTCATCTCCTAGTGCTATTCCTTGAGGCCACTGTCCTCCCATGATCTGTGGCCCTGCTTCCTTCCAAGTCCCAGCTGACCAGATTTTTGAAGAATGTGGGTTGACTCTTCCCTTCACACTCAGCACCGGCCAAACCCACAAAACATCCCATATGCCCAGGGGACTTAGGGCAGGGATTTCCTGCCAAGGAGGTGTCTGATTCTCTGAACTAGCATAGAATATGCTGGGCCTTCCCATACCTCTCCCCCAGCTCTTCTGTGCCTTCCTTGCTTTAATATTTATTTATCTGGCCACCAAAGCTCCATCAGGTTGTCCTAGTTTCACCCTCCATTACAGGAAAACAAAATGTGTAGAAGTCCTAACACAGCTGGGACTCTGAGGACCCTGGGCATGGCCAGAGGCTGGTGGGGCAGCCTTCCAGAGGTGTCCTCACACCTTCCAGAGGTTTACTTAGGAGATTCTTGGCAAAGAACTCATCTTGAGAAGAAAGTAAAACTTCTCAAGTTGAGTCCCAGAGAGCAGGCATTGCCAGAGACTGGGGAAGAAGAATTCAACTACAATGCAGTGTCTAGCTCTTATTTTTCCCAGCCCCGAATGACATGAAGAAGCCCAAGATGAGATGGCTGCCTCTAATATTTGAGTGAGAATTAGAAGAGCAAGGTGCTAAAAGCAAAGGACGTCTGCAAAATTGGTTCCAGCAGCTTTAGCAGTGACAAGAGAAAGTGCCTCGGTGTAGACATGAGACCCTGGCGTTGGCAGCCTTCTTTGAATGAAGGCAAAGCACCTTCAGTGACCATTGGTGGCACAGATGCTGATTGGCAATGGCAACCACGGGAAATGTGGCCACGGCAAGCCAGAGCAGGAAAGGGAGAAACAGGTAATGACTTGTGACAGCCAAGGAAGCTACTTTGTAAAACACATGAGAATCCCAAGGACAGTGAACTGATTCCTGCTGGAACATTTCTTGGACAGGTGAAACTGTCCTCTTTGGAAAAGTTTCCTCTTTGTCCCGCTATCATTTTTTTCTGCTAGAAAAGGCTTTCCAGTGATTTCAAAACCAAAATTACTGTTGTTGGTCAGTAAAAGCTAATAATGCAAAACTTGATCTTTTTACTGTCCCACTGACCATTTGATTAACTTTAATTTTAAAAGCTGTACCAGTCAGCTATCGTTGCACTACTACTATATAACAAACCACTGCAAAACTCAGGCACTTACAACTGGCATTTATACATTTTCTTGCTCATGAGACAACCGGTTGCCTCGAGCAGCTCTGTTTTTGGCTGTAAGTCAGCTGAGCTTGGCTCCGGGCTTTTTATCTAGTCTAGTTCTGTTCCACTTGTCTCCTCGTTCTCTGGACCAGCAACTATCTGGGGCACGTTCCCTTAATGACAAAACGCAGGTATGCAAGAGTCCATGTCAAACCACTCGAGCACTTTTAAGGCCTCACGCCAAGTTCATTAAAATTTTGTTGGCCACACAAGTCACATGGCCAAGCCCAACACCTACAGGGCAAAGAAATATACTCTCCTTGCTCTTCTAGCTCCCTGGAAGGTCACTTGCCAAAAGAAGAGAGCAAAGAGCTTAGAATAAGACAATGTGCCACACAAGGTTTCACTACTGTTTACTACTTCAATGGAAATAGAAACAATCTTGTTCAGCACCCGCTTTCTCTAAAACACTCTTTGGTTAACTTGGCCATTTACTTATTCACTACAGGACCTGGGCTCGGCATAGACCCAGCTTGATAAATGGTTGTTGAAAAAATCCAAGTATTAGAGGAAACTTTATCACTGGTCTTACCTCCCCCAGTGTTTCTTTTTCCTTCTTGTTTGGTTTTCTTATTTCGAAAATGCTCTGCTTTCTGGGCCTGTCTCATGTTACCTAACATAATGTCCTCCAGGTTCGTCCATGTTGTTACAAAGGACAGGATTTCACTCCTTTGTATGTTGAACAGTGTTCTATCATGTGTATATAGTGCGTTTTCTTTACCCACTGATGGACACCTAGCTTGATTCCATTTCTTGGCTATTATGCAGAGAGCCGCAATAAACAGGGGAGTATGAATATCTCTTCATGGTACTGACTTCATTTCTTTTGGATAAATATATACCCAGTAGTGGGACTGCTGACAGGACAGGTGTGGGAGGGGAAGAAAAATAGAGAATTATTACTAATGGTTATGGAATTTCTTTTTGAGGTGATGAAAATGTTCTAAAATGAATTGTGGTGATGGTTGCTGAACTCTGTAAACATCTTAGAAACCACTGAATTGTTACACTTTAAATGGGTGGATTGTATGGTATGTGAATTATATCTCAATAAAGCCGATTTTTAAAAAATGCCCTGCTGCATTTGCAAACTTCAACCTAACATTTGTCATGCTACCCTGGGGAAAGAATTGTTTATTTATAAATAAGATTACTTCCACCTAACCTTGAATTACATTCAAGCTCAGATTCCAACTAGCCTTGTCACTGCCCTTCAAACCCATAATACTTTTGTACTTTTTTAATAGTAAGAGAGTTGACCCTCAGATCTCATTGTATGAAAACCAAGCAGCACAGGTGAACACCGCTAAACAGGCCATCAAGAGCCAGCAATAGTGGGAATTATATGGGAAGCCCACAGGTCCAGCAGGGGCCCTCCAGCATGTGGGTTTCCCGCCACCTCTATTGGGAAAACAAAGGAAGTTGCCCCGAAATCCAGTATCCAAAAAGCAAGTGCCTGGATCCTTTCCTCAACAGCTGCCTACTCTCTCCCTTGTAAAAAAGAAAATGGATTTAGTAAAAGACAGAAAATCTATATTCACTACTTTTCTAACTGGCTTATTATACCCACATAATGTGTCTGTATTATATGAGCAGCCTTCACATCTCGTCCTATTAGCATCACACCCTGACAGTGTTTGCATTTGCTTATCGGGCGCGGATTAGGAGATGATTGCTTCTGACTTGTTTGAGTGCAGAGAGGAGCTAATTTGATTAGATAGAAAGCTGGAGCTGCCACCTCTGCCGTGAGAAGGTGTCACACGTATCAGCTCGTTTGCAGTCAAGTGTATCAATTGTTCTCTAGAGGGACGTCCAGCAATGTTGTGAGATGTCTTGGTCCTAAATAGGCCTCAAGGAGGTGTCCAAACCATTAGCATGAAAAGATCAGAGGTCAGAGAGGTTAACTGCAATGCTAAACACACACACACACACACACACACACACAGGCTGGGGAGCGAGGGGGACTCTTTCCATCTGGCGAAGGAGCAGGTCAGGAACATGGATTCTGAACACGTGGAACAAAGAGAGTCTTGTGATGAGAAATAAGATCACATCTCATCTTTATGTTTTGACTGCCACAAACGCACATGCCCAAGCACTGCTCCTATGCCAGTTTGAGATGCACCCAGCTTGCACCGGCTTATGCCTGCTTTATAACCATCTAAGTGAAATGGTCTTTCCTGGTCCAGTTATCCCTGAAGCTACAACCACCACCAAAGGCTGACTCTTCCCGTGCCGTGTCAATGGCTCAAGTTCCCATAACACCTGGCCTTCCCACCTCTTTTCCTCACTTGTTGCCAATGAAGGAAACATCATTTCACCTACCGAGGACAACCATGAGTGATGGGAATTCCTCTGGGCAGGCACTTCCCACTTGTGCAGGAATTTTAAAGTGGGACTGGAAAGTATCTAATTGGGAAGTACAAAATGCATGTGGCCTCACCAGCATAATTATGACCTCTGAACCCTCTCCAAGTACAGTCAAAGAAAAAAATACGTCCAAATCCACTACACAGCAGTGACCATGAAGGAAGGCACAGGGGTGCAAGACTCCCCCAGGGAACAGTGCAACCTACATTAGCATCACCGAAATCACTGTATCTTGTCCAAGAAGTACCACACTTTCTTATTTCCTATGGTCCAACTTAATCTCAGTGATGAGCTCCCATTTTTATGAAATGGTATGACACACAATTCAGCTTGAGCCATTCTTGCTCACCCCTGCCCCGTGATCATTTCAAAGTTCTGTGATGTGGCACAGTGCAAGGCATGAGACAGCCGCCACCTGTCCACATGGTTGCCTGAGATACCCACTGCTCCTGCCTGCATGGTCTCTCCGGACCGTGCACCTCCTCCTGTGCCGTGCCTGGACCCGGAAGCCTTTGGCAGAAACAGCGAGCCCTAGCCTGTGGTGCATCTCCCTCTGAGTCTCTCTGAAGGCGGAGCCCACAGTCGCGCGGGCTCTCCCCTTGTTCAGGACTCCACATCCCAACATCTCCCACTTTTCCAAGCATATTTGTATCTGCTTTCAACCCTAGCTTCTCTGTGCCTATTCCTTCACAGCAGACTCTGATGGTCCGCTAACCCTGGAACTGGAGAAAAACCAGTGTGCCTTTCCTCCAAATCAGAAAGGGCTTAGGGTTCTCATGAGGCAAGGGGAGATGTTTGCATTCCATTTTTCTGATGCAACAAAGAAAAGGGAGGGGAAAACCAAAAAAAAAAAAAAGTCCATATTACAATATTATAAACATTTGTAACTGCCACATATTCTTTCAATAATTCTAATGGATCTCCTATTTAAGAACAAAGGTTTGGGATTAGTACTTTTGTCTCTGTCCACCATAAAGACAGCCCATAGTGCCTGGTAGCACGGTGTAAATCTTTTCAAAGGATGCTGTTCAAATGACCCAAAGACCAGAACAGGGCTATGCTGGGCACATGCTGAACACCTGGCACCACAATGTGCCCGACCATCTCACTTCAGGGAGTTCCTGCCTCTCAGGTGGCCCTGCTGCCATGCTCTGCCTGTAGACTAGGGTTCACCCGATAGCAGCAACTCTCTGGATCATAGCTGAGCTTACCAAATACTTCGGATGCTGTTCACTGGATTGCCCCACCTGGCACGATGGGATTGACCCGCAACTGGGTTAGTCTCCCCATCCCCACCCTGCTCCCCACAAGCCAGGTTGCCAAGGTCCCAGACCCAACACCTGTGCCTCAGGTTACCCGGTTATGACCTCATATAGGTACTATGTGTACTAACCTACCAGGAGGTCCCTGAGTATTTCTTGTTGGCTGGCTTTGAGAAAAGGCCCCAAACAGAATTGGTTTATTTTAAGATTGGATTGGATCGAAGACTCCTAGCTTCAATCTTAATGGCACTAGGCCATTGTTAGGGGGATTGAAAACAGGTGGTTCAGGAAAAATCTAAGACAAAACGATTCAGTAATCACACGTTTCCACACCATTTCAACATTCCTGCTCCCCTGATTAAAGCCTCTGCAAGGAAAGCTGACGCTCAGTCTTAATCTTTGCCCTCCACTTACCTATTCTCAGTCATATGCCATGACGGTCTAGAAGGCGGAAGTTACCAACCCTGAGAAACTAACCGGTTTCTAAACTGAACTGTTAGAGGGCAAAGCCACCCACCTGTCTCCCACCCAAGGCCAGACCTGCAAGCAAGCACAAGTGGTGGCTACGCTCATGTTTCATTTACAGGAAAGCTAGTAAACAGGAACACTCTGGTCAAAAATATCAATCTATCATTTTTCAACAAATATTGAGGATGTTTGGGAGAAAAGAAGCATGTCTTTTACTGTGAAGGCTGTCCCCCCATAGCATGTCGACTTTGCCCTTCTTCCCTCCTCTTCCTCTCTCTCTCTCCCTCTCTCTCTTTCTCTCTCTCTCTCTCTCTCTCACACACACACACACACACACAGACACTTTACTTACTTCTTCCACATGGTGGATTTATCAAGATATATTCTCTACTGGGCTCAGCCTTTTCCATTAAAGGAATTTTCCTGGGAATAACTAAGAACATAGCATTTTCTACACAACGTCCCTTTCAGATTTGCATTTTAGAAGGACACTCCCACTCCAGTGCTGAGGACAGGATCTCTTGGATGAGCCTGGAGGCATGGGGACCAGGCAGTGACAGTCAGCAATGGTCCAGGAGGGAGACAGTGACGGTGTGAGGGCAGGAACACACATATCCCCAGGCCTCACACGCCTGCAGGCCCACTGATGACACGTGAGCATTTACAGACAGTCCACGGCTCTACCAGACCACGTGAGATCTCAGCAGTGTCAGAGCCCCCAGGGGCAGCCCACCCGAGGACTTCCAGTGGCTCTCCGCATGTCTCATTCATTCCATGCACAGACATCCCAGTCCCGCAGCTCCCGGGTCAACCAAGTCTACCATCCCGGATACTCAGAACACTGTGTCTTTACTCAGACCGCCAAACGCTTGAGCTACCAGAGCTGCCCTGTGTTTCCACTTCTGCCCAGAGCCATTCTGCCCACGGCCAGGGCACTGTAGGGAAAAGGCCTCACACGCCAGCGTCCTGACTCGTGGGTGGGGAACCAGACACCCGGCCACCTTGACCTCTGTCTTTGCCTTGTCATTTCTCTGGCCCCAGAGAACAGGCCCTCTACTGCCTGGCCTCACTCTTGCAAGATTCAGTGAGTGGGTGGGCTCTTTCTGCTTCCACATACCTGGTATCAGAGAAGACTTGCCTCTACAGTACCCACAGTATTAGAGGTGAGTGTCCTGAGAACCAAAGCAACATTTTGTTAGGATAATAATAATAATAATTCATGCATATGACAAAAACAGCAGGGAAAGGTTAGGATCAATATCCTTTGCCTTAGACCCCCAATTCCTACCTGACTTCCATGTTCCAAAGGTAGTTGCTCTAATAATTCCTATTTGGCACTATGAAAATTACCCCTGGTGATTGTCTTTACAATGCTACTTAGTACTACTGAACATGTATTCCATATATTATGTGTATTACATGCAGTATATGCATTTCTATACAGTAGCTCATCAGCCCTCACCAAAACCCTATAAAACAGCACAGTAAGCAATGGCTGGGGGAGGACTCAAACCAGCAGGTCTGGTTCCAGAGTCTGTGCCTGGTCCCCCTCTGTCTGCAGCCTCTCGGTAGGTGTTCATCACATATTTCTGATCCATGCATTTTAATTAAACATCTGCTAGCATACCACTACTCTTCATTTATTTCCCCTTCCTCTTTCTCCTGACTTCTATCATCTTATTACTTTCAGTTCTATTAATGATTACATAACATGACTTAAAAAACACTTAAACTTCTATTTCTGGGCCCCTCAGTTTTATTATCTCTTGACTCTCCATTATATAAAACAAGAAACTCAGCGTCTATGGATTCGTCCAGCTCCCCTCATGCATTGTACTTCCCCAAATCATGCAGCAATAGGATTAGTTTGCAGTGTTAAGATGAGCAACTGGAGATACAAAATAACATGTAAATGTCCCATTTCCCATGCTTTCTCTATAAACTGTTTCTAAAGATTCAAAATAAAAATAGCATGTTTTACAATATTGATAATACAAAGACTAGTGACCATAGAACCAAGTGGTTCAGTTGGTCGTACAGAGAAGGAAATACAATCGATGCTATTACAATGGTGCACACAAAATAAACTGCTCCAAGAATACGGTTAAAACACATTTTCTTTCTTTATATTTACAACCTGCTCAAAATCTTGCAACATTTTAGTTTGCTGCAACCTAGGCTATAGCTTCCTTATGAAGCTGTATAGTTTTTCTGGAATTTTACATACACAAGAAGACATGAAATCCAACTTCTTAACCACTTCACTCCTTTAACACTGTCCTCCAAGTTTCTTGTCTTCCTGCTCCCACCTGGACTAGGTGTCTTCCCGCCCACTGCCCTCCCTTGGTCCTGGGATCCTTCCCCTACAATTTGGTCAGATTCACTATTCTTTGAATTATTTGCATTTTGCTGGAGCACATCTTGGTTTTTCATTTTTCCCAGAAGAGGCATACGAGAAACATTTTTCTGCATTTTTACATAATGGAAAATGCCTTTATTTTTGCCTTATCACTTGCTATTTTGACTGGTAAAGGAGCTTGGATTTTAAATCATTTCCCTCAGGCTTAAAAGTATTTTGTCTCAAGTTACAGCTGGGTGGGAGGAATAAATTCTAGTGTTCTGCAGCACTGTATGGTAAATATGGTTAGCAGTAATTTAGAGGATATTTTCAAAAAGCCAGAAGGGAGGATGTTGAACATTCACAACACAAAGAAATGCTAAATGTTCAAGACAATAGACGTGCTAATTATCTTGATTTGACCATTACGCATGGCATCCATACATTAAAAGATCACTCTCTATTTCATAAATATGGACATTATGTGTCAATTAAATATTTTAAAAAAAGAATGTTCACAGCTCAGAGCAGGGGTCAGAAACCTGCAGCCTATGGGCCACATGTGGCCCTTTGCCCATTGTAAACAAGCTTTGATCGCATCGAAAAGCAAGTATTTGTCTTTTGTTTTCTCACAACAGAGCCAATGATCATATTCTTATTCTTTGTAAAAAAAAATTGTTTGCGCTTCATTCTATACTCTCTGAAGCTTGTAGGATGCTTTCTTTAAGCCTGGTTTCTTACATTTTAATGAGGATGTATCTAGCTTTCAGATTCTTTTCCATTCGTATTGGCAGTCATGGGCCTTTTGAATAGAAAGGCTTTCGCCTTTTTATAACTCAGGGAAGTTTTCTTTTATCATTTCTTATTTCCTCTCCTCTGTTCTTTCTCTTCTCTCTTTCTTGAACTCCCACCCTATGACTGATCCCATGGATTGGTCCCCTTACCTAACCTTGCTGTCCTTCCCTCCAACTCCCGGCCTTTTCTGCTCTGTGCTCCAGAAGATTTTCATCACATTTTTTCACCACTTGCTTGAACTGCTCCTTTCAGCAATCATAGTCATAAAATACAAGAACTTTTCTCTTTTCATCGTGAGTTCTTTGTTCTGAATGCAATATTTTCTCAAAGTAAATCCAGGCAGGAGAAAACATTAAAATATTTTTCCAATAGCATCCTCCAAAAGATCGATTTCCCCTGCAGTTAATTGTTCTCCTTGAGTAAAATAAACATCACAAAAGAAACACAGGTCAATGTATGGTGCTCC
Source organism: Mirza zaza (assembly GCA_008750895.1). Classification (NCBI taxonomy): domain Eukaryota; kingdom Metazoa; phylum Chordata; class Mammalia; order Primates; family Cheirogaleidae; genus Mirza; species Mirza zaza. Next base: position 47,867 of record VSMD01085219.1, read on the forward strand.
TGGGGTTGTCTGGCATTAACAAATGAGCTGATTAGTTAGTACAGGCAACTGACTGCCTCTGACCCCTGCCTTGACCAGAGTAACAGAGTTTCGTGTGTTACAGGCGAGGTGTGTTATGTGACAGGTATGGCAGCTTCCACTCCAGGGTGCCAGGTAATCAGGACAACTTCCCTTTCAATGGCAAAGTAAGACTTTACGCTGAGATGCCAACACCCATCTCGGAACCCTAAGTTCCATGTCTTTAGATACCGTGTCACTGGCTTGTGCCTGCATCTAAATGCTTACTGCCATGTCTCAGCTCTGCGGTGGAATTCTAGTTATTCAGTGGGAATTCTGCCCCCTTCCCGCTCCCCTCTGCCGACCTGTGGAGTCCATGCTGTGGCTTTCCCAGGTCCTCCTGGTGGGCCCAGCCCCCTCCTCACCTGTGGTTTCCCTGGCTCCTTCACCAGCAGCTGCTTCTGCTTGGTTTACCCACCAGAGGATCCCATTCCCTTCCATCTTCCAGGAATTCCCAAAATCTCTGGTCTCCTGAAGGAGCTCTCACAAGGAATTCTTTTTGTATTTCTTTATAGTAACATCAATGTGATTTGTACAGGGAAGGGAGACAAACACAGGACTCAGGTGGCTGTCTTGAACAAGAAACAAAAAAGAATATTTTCATCTTCAATAAATGCAAATGCATCTTGGAGTCACAACCACTTGCAGTCTTTTCCTGCTGGTATCTTAGTTAACACTTGAGCAGGTAACGAATGAATAGGACATAGGACACAACCTTTCCTAGGGCTGGGCATTGAGAGGAGAAGGAAGATAACAGCATCTGGAGAAAAGAAAGCAGAAAGGACCCTGATGGAAATCAGATTGCCCCAGAAGAACCGAAAATGCACTGGTGTGGAGGAAGCTGGCAGAAATGCAAATCACCAAACTGACCTCTCTGACCTCTGCTTTCCAGATCCCACATCTATAAATGGACAGGATGCAAGAATAAAATGAGATTACATGTGTCAAAAATTTTTTGAGAGACAGGTGTTGCTCTGTTGTCCATGGTGGACTCAAACTCCTAGGCTCAAGTGATCCTCCCACCTCAGCCTCCTGAGTGGTAGCTGGGACCACAGGCTCAACCACCTCACCCGGCTTCAAGATGTTCTTAAGGATAATAATAACTATATTTGTATGCATTTCACAATGTCCATTTTGCCTAAATTTGTCCCTTTAACTAAAACCCTGAAGTGTCTGCTTCATTAGAACACCACAGAGAATGTCACTCAGATAAAGTCCTAGTCCTTCCCGAAGACTTAGGAGCAAGTTTAGAATAATCGGGTTAACCAAACAGCTGCAACTGGCCGCTCTGCACCACAGCTCATAATCTTTAACCACTTCGGTACGGCGCTCACTGGCCGCGAAACCTTGCCCCCAGCCGGCACTCACAGTCCGCACGGTAGCTTGTGCTGTGCATTGACAACGGGTCTGTTTTGCTCTTGTGTGATAGGAAAGCTTGAAAGCACTGAAAGCTTGTTTTACTCTACAGGCAGCTTTACTCGTCATGTAAATCAGAATAGGTAACATATACATATATGTTTTCATTACGTTATTTTTAAATGTTCACAATTTTATTTTGATAGATGAAAAATTAGAAAAGTCATATCATGGCTATCGGCTAAAGTCGCTGTGCGCGTTCATCTGTGACTGTCCACTATAGTCAGCGCTCGTACCAAAGTGGTTAAGAGAAGAACAGCACTGCATAAGGTAGGACAGTTAAAATCACCGCCCCCCCACTCAGACCCCGTGACGTTTGGGAAGAAAAGGCAAACAGAGGCAGGTAGATGTATGAAGAGGAATTTTATTCTTTATTTCTGTTCTTTTCTTAGTCAAAGGGCTGAGATTCAAATTCTTACTGTGGAAACTCACCTTGAGTCCAGGACTTGGTTTATTTTTCACATTCTCTTCACCATTGCTATTCCTGGATTTGGATTTTCAATTTTGCTTTACGTAAATACTCAACATTGTTCTTTTTTTTTTTAATTTGATAGGATTGTTTTCTACCCTCTTGACGACGTGATATTATATTTTTTATTAAACAGTAAGAAATCCATAACTCTTACATGGTATCCATAAAGGTAAAATTCATTTCAGTGATTTTCCTTTTGCTTAGGTCTTGTGATATGATTATTCTTCAAACTTCTTCCTTATTCGTTGATTCTTGTATAAATTTTAAGTTATTTTCCATATTTATTTTGAAACCTTATAGCTATTTTTTAATAGTGTTTTCTTTACTGCACTGAACTCCATGTTTAGAGTAATGCTGTGGATCAGATACGGTAGCAGGTGCTTTGCATGTTTTTGCTCATCCTATAACAAAGGATGTAATTACCCTCATTTACCGAACAAGGAACATGGGACCTGAGAAGTTAAATAACTTGCCTGAGCTCCTAAAGTACCAATGGCAGAGCGAGGACTCAGATCCAAGATGTCCAACTCCAGGTTTCTTGCTGTTTCTGTCATGCTAGGCTGCCGCTATAGCAAATAGCTCTCTATTTCTAAAACATACTTCACATCTTTGATTCCTATACGCAAGATTATCATTTTATCCAAAATGACCTAAATGACCTTTATAATTTACAAAGCCACTGATTAGTCTTTCACATCCATTTTAGCCCTAAAATTTGATATACATGCCTCTTGGTTTGGTACCATTTTAGAAAAGTTACATAAGAGAATAATTTTCAATAACTATTCAGTCCTCAGACTGGAAAACAGTACTTTTCATTTTCAACTAACTTCCTTCTCAAATGCCTATCCATCTTTTTAGACGTCAGAAAACTATTACCAGATTTCACATTAAAAGGAAAAATTCTAGAGAGCTGTATGGAACTATTTCCTAAGAGGTCAAAACACTTTATAATGAAGCAGTTGGGAGTTCAGTTTGATAGACAAGAGACAAAAGCAGATCACGAAAATATATCTGAGTTTGCATAATTTGGTATGACAGGAAGGAGGATATATTTTATCTAAACCAATTTTTAAAATTTTAACTCACATTTGGTACTCTGAGAATTTACATACAAGAGAGCTGTCTAGCAACTAAATTAGAATGGAACAGAGTCTCCAAGCATAGACAAACAGCACTGTATGTAGAGAGAGACAGAGATGTCAGAAATCATCTACTAATAACCTGTAAGTCTGAAGAATGTATTTGAAGTCACTCTGTATTCTAACCAGTGGTGTTTGCTGATGGCAAATGCTTTTGTCTTTCAGGACTGTTAGTGCATGACATTGGCCAATTGAAAAAAAGGTTAGCAACACTTGTATACTTAATTTTAAATCTCTTCCGTATACAAAGATACTATAATGAATTAAGCTTAATAAACAAAATATCAGGCTGAGGATAGAAGTGTCAAAATACATACAATTTCCTGACTGGTGGGCCACCAGGAGCAGAGAAGTGCCCTGACGTGTTCACACTTTAAATGGATATCCTCTTCCCTCCAGTGGGAAAACTGACCCTCTGATCTGGCTGGAACTTTCCATACAATTTATGGAAGAGGGGGAAATGGATGAGCTTGAAGTTCTGACTAGGGTGGGGCAAAGGCAATATATGTAACTTAAACATCTGTACCCCTGTAATATGCTGAAATAAAATTAAATAAATAAAATTAAACAAAAAAAGAAAATCTCAAGGGAAACTTGAACAGAATCACATAGAAACTGCTCTGTTCTATATGTTGAGATCTGGAGTTAGTGTAATAAAAAAAAATTAAATTAAAATAAAAAACAGTGTTCTAGAGGACAGCACAGCCCTTTCACGGCTATTCCTTGTTTCTGCTGAACTGGGGGTGAGCGTGAGAACTGGCCCCCCTCGCGGCAGGGTGAGAAAGTCCTGGTGGTGAACTGCACACAGGAGCAGGGCCGGGCAGGAAGCCTCCAGGAGGAAGTGGAGTGGGGCGGCCCTTCCTCCTTCTCAAGGTTGCCACCTCCCTCCAGGCCTCCCTATTGTCAGTGTCAACTGAAGACTGACGAAGCTTCTCAGTTTGGAAAGGAGAGCTTCATTCCTCATGAAGGGTTACAGGCTGCAGGCTGGCCATCTTGCAGGCTGGGAAGCATAACCTCTGGCCAGAATCCCAGAGCAAGCTCTTTGAGGGAATGGTAAAGGGAAGAGGAATTTATGCTGAGCAGGGTGGCTGAATATACATATTTAATAAGCTATGGGAAGAATCATGAATATGTATGAAAGGAGAAACATGTGCATGAGCAACTGAGCTTCGTGCCCCTTCATGGGTTGCACATACAAAAAATAGCAGTGTCGAGACCCGCCCAGAAGATGGCGGATGAGAAACACCGCCAGAGTGTCTCTGAAGAAAAGACAGATTCTAGCAGAAATTAGAAGAAAGAAGCAAGAAGACGAGCCTACATCAGATGAGGGTCGGCAGGA
>VSMD01085226.1:0-47837 GCA_008750895.1 Mirza zaza
AATTTCTTTCTATTTATAGTAGAGATGGGGTCTCGCTCTTGCTCAGGCTGGTCTCGAACTCCTGAGCTCAAACGATCCACCCACCTCAGCCTCCCAGAGAGCTAGGATTATAGGCGTGAGCCACTGCGCCCGGCCTTTATTATTATTATTATTTCGAGACAGAGTCTCGCTTTGTTGCCCAGGCTAGAGTGAGTGCCATGGCGTCAGTCGAGCTCATAGCAACCTCAAACTCCTGGGCTCAAGCAATCCTTCTGCTTCAGCCTCCCAAGTAGCTGGGACTACAGGCATGCGCCACCATGCCTGGCTAATTTTATATATTAGTTGGCCAATTAATTTCTTTCTATTTATAGTAGAGACAGGGGTCTCACTCTTGCTCAGGCTGGTTTCAAACTTCTGACCTCAAGCAATCTGCTCACCTCAGCCTCCCAGAGTGCTAGGATTACAGGTGTGTGCCACCGCACCTGGCCTATTTTTTGTTTTTTTTAATAATAGCCATCCTAATTGGGGTGAGTGATGATATTTCATTGTGGTTTTTATTTGAGTTACTCTTATGGTTAGAACATTTTTCTCATACACTTGTGAGACATTTGTGTGTCTTCTTCTGAGAGATATCTGTTTAGATCACTTGCCCATTTATTAATCAGATTGTTTGTTTTGTTGCTATTGAGATGTTTGAGTTCCAAATGTATATTCTGGATATTAACACCATTGTATAAATAGTTTGCAAATATTTTCTCCCATTCTGTACGTTGTCCTTTTACTCTGTTGATTGCTTCCTTTGCTGTAAAGAAGGTTTTTAGTTTGATATAATTCCATTTGTTTATTTTTGCTTTTGTCACTTGTGCTTTTAAGATCTCATTCAGAAAATCCTTTCCCAGGCCAATATCCTAAAGCATTTCCCCTATATTTTCTTCAAAGAATTTTATAGTTTTGTATTTTACATTTAGGTATTTGATCCATGTTGAGTTAATTTTTGTATAGGGTGAGATGTAGGGGTCTAGTTTCATTCTTTATATGGTTATCCAGTTTTCCCAGTACAGCACAGTTTCTTAAAGAGCCTGTCCTTTATTCAGTGAGTGTTTTTGGAGCCTTTGTAAAAATAATCAGTTGACTATAGATATATGGATTGATTTTTGGATTTTCTATTCTGTTTCAGTAGTTTATGTTCCATAGGTATATTTTGAAGCCAGGTAATGTGATGGCTCCAGCTTTGTTCTTTTTGCTCAGGATTGCTTTTGCTATTTGGGGTCATTTGTGGTTCCATACAGATTTTAAGATTTTTTTTCTATTTCTGTTTAGAAAGTCATTGGTATTTTGATAGAGATTGCATTGAATCTGTAGATTGCTTTGGGTAGTATGGTCATTTTAACAATATTCATTATTCCAATCCATGAGCATGGGATGTCTTTCCATTTGTTTGTATACTTTTTAATTTCTTTCACCAGTATTTTGTATTTTTCCTTTAAATATCTTTCATGTCATTTGTTAAATTTATTCCTAGGTAATTTTCTTGTAGCCATTGCAAATGGGATTGCCTTTTTGATTTCTTTTTTAGCTACTTTCTTGTTCATGTGTAGAAATGCTATTGATTTTTGTATGTTGATTTTGTATCTTACAACTTTACTGAATTTGTTTATTAGTTCTGAAAGGTTTTTTTTTTTTTTTTTTTTTTTTGGTAAAGACTTTAGTTTTTTCTCTATATAAGATAATGTCATCTGCAAACAGGAACAATTTGATTTCTCCTTTTTAATATGGATGCCATTTATTTCTTTCCCTTGCCTAATTGTTCTGGTTAGGACTTCCAGGACTATCTTAAATAAAAGTAGTGAGAGTTTGTATGCTTATCTTGTTTCAATTCACAGAAGAAAAGCTTTTACTTTTCCTTGTTTAATATGACAATAACTGTGTCACAGTTATTGTCACAGTTACCCCCATAACTGTGGGTTTGTCATATATGGCCTTTATTGTGCTAAGGTAGTTTTCCTCTGTACCTATCTAGTAATATTTGCCTTGTACATCTGGGTTCTCCAATGTTGGGTGCATATATATTTTCAATTGTGATATTTTCTTGCTGAATCCATCCTTTTATTATTGTATAATATCCTTCCTTATCTCTTTTTAGAGCTTTTGAGTTGAATTCTATTTCATCTGTTACAATTATAGCTGTTTCTGCTCATTTTTGGTTTCTGTTTGTGTGGAATATCTTTTTTTTCACTCCTTCACTTTCAGTCTATGTGTGTCTTAAGGATGAGGTGAGTTTCTTGTAGGCAGCATACAGGTTTTTTTAAATCCATTCAGGCAATCTATACTTTTAAATGGGATATTTAATGCATTTATATTCAAGATTTTTATTGACAGGTGAGGACTTAATCCTGCCATTTTATTGATTTTTTTTTCCTGGTTGTTTTGTATTAATATATACTTTTCTTCTTACTTTCTCTCTAATTGTTTTTGTTATTGGTGGTTTTCTGTAGTGATAAGATGGATTTCTTTCTCTTTTGCCTTTGTGTATCAGCTCAACCCCTGAGTTTTATAGTTTTGCAAGTTTTCATGATAATGTTTATTGTCTTTTCATTTCCAGATATAAGACTCCCTTGAGCATTTCTTATAAGGTTGGCCTAGGGTGATCAATTCCTTTAGTTTGTGTTTGTCTGTGAGAAGAGTTTTATTATTCCTTCATTTCTGAAGGATGGCTTTGCTGGAATATTCATGGCTGCCGGTTTTCTTCTTTCAGTACTTTGAATATATTATTCCATTCTCTTCTGACCTGTAATGCTCATTCCAAACAATCTGTTGTTAGTTTGATGTGGATTTTCTTATATGTGACTTGAAACTTTTTTCTTGCTGTTTCTAGAATTATTTGTGTTTTACTTTTGACAATTTGTCTGTAATATGCTTCAGGGGGGAACCTGTTTGGATTAAATCTGTTTAGGGTTCTTTGATCTTCCTGTATCTAAATGTCCATTTCTTTCCCAAGGCTTGGGACATTTCCAGCTATTAATTCATTAAATATATTTTGTATACTTTTTGTCTTCTCTTCACCTTCTGCAGCACCCATATGTGAACATTTGTTCACTTAATGGTGGCTTTCTTCATACTTTTTTATCCTTTTTTTCTTTTTCATTTTTGTCTGTGTTATTTCAAAAGACCTGTCTTCAAGTTTGGAAATTCTCTCTTCTGCTTGTTCAAGTCCATTGAAGCTTTAGATTGTATTTTTTATTTCACTCACTGAGTTCTTCAGCTCTAGAATTTCTGTTTGGTTCTTTTTTATGATATACATCTCTTTGCTAAATTTCTCATTCAAATCATGAATCGTTTTCCTAATTTCATTGAATTGTTTATCTGTATCCTCTTATATCTCACCGAGTTGTCTTAAGATTATTATTTTGAATTCTTTTTCTGGAATTACATATTTTTCCTTATAATTGGAGTCTGTTGCTAGAAAATTATTGTTTTCCTTTGGAAGTGTCATGTTTCATTGGTTTTTCATGCTTGATGTGTTCCTACGGTGATTTCTATGCATCCGGTGGAAAAGTTGCCTCTTCTAACTTTATGGAGTAGGTTTCATAGGGAAAGACCTATTTGTATAGATGGGTCTTGGGGCGTCTTTTCAGTGGGTTGTATTAGCTTTGGTTCTATGTGGATGCAGTAGTGTAGTATCCCTGTAGTTTCTTCAACTGTAATCCATGCTAGTGATGTTTGCGAGTGTCTCAGGTATCTACACTGAGAGAGTTTGTGGTCACAGTGGTACAACTTTGTTGGTGGTGGGCTCACTAGGTGTTTCTCAGGTTGGGGTGCATGTGTATAGATAGTGGGTTGGCCACCTTGGTGGAATTGGGGTCATGAGACTGTTACTCTTATGGACATGGCCATGTGTTTATAAAGTTATTCTGACCATTAGAGTGAGGATATATTTGAGTGAGGAGGGACCAGAGAAAGATAAAAATAGATGGTGTAAAATGAAACACAAATAAAATTATACAAATATCCAGGGATAATTTGTTTCACTGAAATTATATAAAATTCAATACTTAACTTCTTTTTTCACTTGAATATGTGAACGTTTTTGTAGTTCATGTAACTTCCACTTCAGTTGATTCAGTCTTACAATGGGTTAAGAAAGCCCTCACTGTTGAGATTATATCAGTCTGAGCTCAATCAGGGAAGGACAGTCATGATGAGCACTATGAGTTAAGGGATTAATTATAGGAACTATACTAACTATGGCAGAAGCTGGGGAGTTGGAGAATGAGTGTCACGTTCACTACCCTTTCAGAAATTTTAGTGATAATTGACAAGTAAAAACATACAGGGGAATGCTGATGAAGGAGGAGCTTGTGAAGAAGTCTACGGGAAGCCTTTTCCTCTGTGCGACTACTCCCTGTGAGAGTCCTCAGCCTAGCACCCATGGTGGCCCTGCCCATGGGTGGCAGCACTCATGGTGGCTGCCAGTGGCTAGCAGGGCCAGAAGTTGGGAAGAAAATATGATTGTAAAGTGGATGAGAGCGAGACCAAGCTGGAATCTTCCAGGCGACATTGCATCTGTTTGTCAAAAGGACCTTCAAAGAACAAGGTTTGTTATTTGTACTTCTGCTCCCAAATCTCTCACAAGTTCCCCCTTTGGCCCTCTCTAACCTGGAACAAGGCAGGAATGTGATTCTGGGAAATGTAGTCCCTACCTTTACCAGATTGACCATGCAAGAAGTAAATATAAGCCTTTTAAATATAGGATATAACAAGATGTAAGATATAACATATAAATCTTATGTAATACTTGTTATATAAGATAATGTATATAAAACATTTAGTCTGGGACTTGACACACAGCAAGTACTCAGTGAACACCATGACTATAGCAGAATCTCATCCCTACTATTTTTAAAGGGTCCTGTACAAAGCAACAGGAAACATATTGCAGGATCAAGAGTTATATTAGATTTGTCAAAAACGTAAACTTGAGGAGAGGGTCCAGGTGTGGAAGATACTGCTTGTTGCCTGCTACATCCTCATTCTTATCTTTTCTTTATTACAAATTTGTTTGGGATAGCATTGGACCCTTGAGTCTGGTTGTGGGCCAATGAGATGAAAATCAAAATCCTTGGTGGGTTTTCCATGAAAGTCCCTGAAAAGACTTGCCGAATCAGGTGCTTCGATCTTCCACTTCTTTTCTTTTTCCTAGAACCCAGACATGGCATGGAGCTTTCTTCTTATGGCCATGATATGACAACCACATGCTAAGATGGAATGAACTCGAGTTTTGGATGGTATCATGGGGCTTCACTCTCAGCTCTGCACAAACTACTGACTTCTCATTCCAACAGAAAAATAAAACCCTTAATTTGTTTGAGCCATTGTCTTTTGGGATTACTGCTAGCAGTTGAATACAGTTCCTAACTGATGGGAGGAGCAGGGAGGCCTTGGGAAGGCTTTGCAACCACAGAATTGTGAGTGCTTTTCAATTGTTAATTAACTGTACCTCGCAATTATTATTGTGCATATGGATCACTAGGAGACCTTGTTAAAATACAAATTATGATTTGGTAGATGTGAAGTGGTGCCTGAGATTCTGCATTTCTAATAATTCCCATGGGATGCTTCTGCTGCTGGTTTGTAAACTCACTTTGAGTGGCAAGGATCTAGAAAACCCTTATCATGTCAATTGAACCAATGAATATCATTGATTTTCTAATTGTAAATTTACCCTATTTTCTTATTCCTCAGCTACTTGAACTTAGCAGCAATACCTGTTCTATTTTTTGCATTATCCTATCACATTTAATCATAACATCACAAAGCAAAAAGAGCTGGAGGAGTAGATTTATCTACTAAAATTTCCAAAACCAATTACAAATCACTAAGGTTCAATTTCAAAGCAAAAGGATAGGCAGGTTGCAGTCTGAGGTTAATGAAAAGGAAGCTTAAGTGCCTCTTTGTAATATAATTCTCTGCATAGCCTCATTGTGCAAGTCCTCTTGAGACAGTAATGGAATTCTTGGAGGTAGAATTTTCACTGCTCTTCTGCCTTGAGCATATTAACTCTCCATTGTTCAATTATGTTTAGGACATTCTCTGAATCAGCAGCTAAAGTAATCTCCACTTTTATGATTGCTGGCTAGTTATTTGAGTACGTCTGTTGCTATAGTGGGCATTTTGAGAGAAAGTAGAGACCAATATCTGCTGGAAACATTAGACATTTAGGAAGAAAAATGTGCCCAAGGAAATCCAGGGTGCTTCACAACTCACATTCAAGTCCTGTGATATTTCCCTTTTTCCCCCAACATGAATATTATATCCCATCTGGTCTTAAGTGCTTGACATTGTTTGAACACAATTGATCCATTCCCATCTCTGTAGTTTATCTCATGCTATTTTTTTTTTTTTTTTGTACTAGCTTCCCCTACCAGTAACCATTACTGTCCAGTGTGGAGCACTTATTATATTAGGTTCCAGGTTGTGTGCATTACCCAATTTAATTCTCAAGTAAGCTTACAAGATAGGTATGGATTGTGTGTTTGTGACCCTACCCTCATTCATATGCTGAGTCCTAATCCTAATAGGTTGCTATTAGAAGGTAGGGTCTTGGGAGGTGATCTGGTTTAGATGAGATCATGAGGGTGGAGTCTCAATTTTTGCTCCCTATGCTTTCGTAGTAATTAGGAATTTAGCAACAAGTAAATACGTAACATATTTCAAATACAATCTTTGTATCACTAGCACTTCCTTTGATTTTTCATTAAAAATGTCATCCTATTGTTAATCAACTCACAAGGGTGGTTCTCTCTGTTGCTTGCTGCACAGAAAGCCAATTACTGTGACAATGAGGATTACGGAGGAAGAAAAGATTGAGAAGTGTCAACTGGGAGATGGGAGGAATGGATTGCTTCAAATTTGCCTCCCCAACCAATGGGGTCAAGGTTTTTTTTGGAGGTGAAATGAATAATGCATGAAAGGAGTGAGCATCATTACATTTTGGGGGTGCTAGTATATACATTACATGATCAAAAAATGGCAGATAAATTTCTCCCAGGGTATAATGAGCTAGGGGTTAATACTGGTCATTCTTTCAGCCTTGTGCACAGGCAGAATGCAGGGAGTAGGCTGCTCAGCGGGTCCCTGGGTACAATCTATGGTGGTGTGTCGCTTATCTTGGCTTTTCTGGATAAACAGGTGGTATAAGTCTTTGTAGTTATCTTGTGGCTGCAAGGAGGTTCCATCGTTTCTGGAAAACTCAAAAGGGAATGCATCAGTGCAATAGAAAGCTACAAAGTTCTGGTCTGCAAATCTTACTGGCCTGAAACAAAGAGAACCATGAAAAAAAAAACTATAAAAAAAGTTTTCTTGCTTGTGGAACTGATTACAGTATGCCAGTCAATACAAGAACTAAAGGTTGAAATTGAGAAAAATCTCATAAAATGTACATTTCAGATTTGTTTCAGGTAGGTACTTATCTTCAAAAACTAAGTTTTCACTTCCTTTCTTCTTTGAAGCTAAATTTTACCACAATCATTGATATGTTCAGAGTCAATATAATCATGTTTGGTGCTCTAGCCTATGTTTGGACAGAAAACTTTCAGATACAGTTTCTGTGGTGGTAAAGGATGAGGAGGCAATTAAACGCATGAGTGCATTTTTAATTTAAATTTTAGTTCCATGAAAGCTCTTAAACTATATAACATTTATGCTCAGATGAATGAGTCTGACTAATGAGATTTGGGACATAATTTTAACAGAATTAAAGATGTAATGGTGGTAGGGGGTAATAGGTATATTTTTGGTAAGTGACAAAACTAATAAGTTTTCCTATACAATGGCTGTAAACATCTGAGGAAATAGAGGACATTCTTTGTCTTAATTTTTTGCTCCAAGTCAAGACCTATCTTGTCATTTTTCCTCAAATATATACAATCATGTTTGTTTTAATCAAACAGACTTTTTGGAAATTTATATAAAAGCACAAAAATATAAACTTCATTTATTAAAAATAACATTTCTTTTGTTAGTTTATTATTACTAAACTTATTATCATAATGGAAACATCAAATGATGCAGACCAGCAGAAAGGACCTAAAATCGGTGACATTTTAAAGCATATTCTTTCAGACACTTTACTATAATACAGTTTTGTTCACTACTTTTTTCCTTAAAATGCTTTTACATGTTGACCCTTTTGTGGTTCATAAGCATGATGACTGGGTTTTCACACTCATGTGTGAGATGTACCTTCCTCAAACCTTGTTATGATGTTGGCACATTATTCATCTGATATGGGGGGAAAAACCTTTTACATGTTAAAAATACATACTACCTATAAAATGTAATCAAAATGTTTGTACTCTCGTATTTTTCTGAAATAAAAAAATTAAAAAAAGAAAAAAGATGTATTCAGGGTCAAAAGAGTGAATTTACTTGGTATATGAATTATATCTCAATAAACTATTTTTTAAAAGAGAGGGATAAAAAATACATACTTCCACATACTTTTAATTGAATATACAGCATTTCATTACGTGGGTGTACTACCCTAACTTAACAATCTCTTTTTTTGGATGTTTAGAGTTGTTACCAATTTTGCTATTGCATACTGTACTGTAATGACCATCTTTATTGCTTAATTTTTCTTCATATTTTAATATCTATTTTTTTATAAGCTACCTCTAATAATATATCCCTAGTATTTTGATATAGAGTTACTGGGTCAAAGATAAGAAATACTATTAGAATTGTTTTCTTTAAAAATAGATGTGGAATTTTAGGTCAAAGGTCAAATATGTTATCTCGACCTCTTAAATATATCACCAAGTACTCTTCCAAAACTTTGGATCAGTTTATATGTTCACCAGAGCTTGAAGAATGTTCTTATTTTTCCGAAGCTTCACCTACTTGCTTATCTATACCAAGTTTTTTTTAAAAAGCAGATTCTTTAAGCATAGGTTATGACAAAGAAATTAAATAATGACAAATTATAATAATGGTAAATTTCTCATCTGAGCTACTTTAGAGTACCAATAAACTCATTCATGGTATGTGGTCAAATTAAGCCAGGATCTGATTATTCATGATTTTGTCAGATTATAACACTTAGAAACATATTTGTTTAGCTTGTTCTCTTGAGATATCATGGTTAATGTCATGAAGCAATGCATCTTGCTACCACAATTTCTTCTTATACGTTTTCTCAATGTGACAGGTAAAACAGTCGCTTGTAATTATTTCTCATTATCTTACTTTCTGAGTTAGGAATAAGCCTTTTTAAAATGTTGTTAAGCTATTGGATATTTTCTACATGAAGTGTGATGTATTCATGATCTATTGCTACCTTACAATTACTACAAAGTTGGGCATTTAAACTATACAAATTTATCATCTCACAGTTTTTTTTTAACATTTTATTTTTTCATTTCAGCAGATTACAGGGGCACAAATGTTTAGGTTACATATATTGCCTTTGCTCCACCTGAGTCAGAACTTCAAGCGTGTCCATCCCCCTAGACGGTGTGCACTGCACCCATTAGGTGTGAATATACCCACCACCTGCCCGACACCTGATGAATATTACCACTATATGTGCACTTAAGTGTTGGTCAGTTAAGTCAGTTATACCAATTTGATGGTGAGTACATGTGGTGCTTGTTTTTCCATTCTTGTGATATACTTTACTTAGTAGAATGGGCTCCAGCTGTATCTAGGATAATACAAGAGGTGCTAGATCACCATTGTTTTTTGTGGCTGAGTAGAACTTCATCGTATACATATACCACATTTTATTAATCCACTCATGTATTGATGGGCACTTTGGTTGTTTCCACATCTTTGCAATTGCATCTCACAGTTTTTGTAAATCAGAAGTCAGTGAGTTCAGCTGTTTTCTCTGGCCTGAGTCTTACAGGCTGAAATCAAGTCGTTTGCAAGCTGGAATTTTATCTGGAGGCTCCAAGGAAGAATATGCTTCTCAATTCATCCAGGTTGTTGATAGAATCCAGGTATCTGGGCTGCAGAGATGAGGTCCCTGCTTCCTTGCAGGCTGTGAGCCTCTCTCAGCTCCTTAAGGCCCTCTGTATCCCTCCATCTCCAAATCAGCCAAAGTGCTTTGAGTTGTTCTCACCCTTGGATTTTTCATCACTTGTCATTCTGTTGCATCTCTTCTGCCTCCAGCAGGGGAAAGTTCTCTGCTTTTAAGGGCTTATGTGATTAGAGTATGCCCACCTGGATAACCCAAACTAACCTTCCTATTTTAACACCTATAACCTTAAAATTACACCTGCAAAGTCCCTTTTGCCACATAAGGTAACATATTTATTGGTTCCAGGGTTTAGGGCATGGGTATCTTTAAGGGGGCCTTTCTGCCTGCCACGCTGTATAAAGCCTCTGCTATTTCATCTACCTACCACATTCCTCAATTCTAGAAGAGGAATGTGATGTTTTTGTCTTTTGGAGCTGAGGGAAAGACTTCACAAAAATCTATAATAAGAATTATGTATTATTTATTTACAAATGACATATTCAAATGTACTGAAAATAGAGTAAACACTAGAAATAAATCTATGTATCCATCACTAATTTCCAACAATTGTTGGTATTTTGCCAACTTGATGCATCTATTTGTTCACACCTTGCTTTTTTGTTTTGATGTATCTTCAGATGGAAGAAAATATCTTTATCTGTGAAGACTAATTAGACTTCATGTTTTATTGAGAATTGTAACAGTTTTTTATAATACAAGTTAAAGAACAAAAGCACAATAATTTAACAAAGCAAAAAACAAAAGAACTACTAGTGCTTTCCTTTCATTTGGAAGATGGAAAATAACCTTGGGGATATTAAAATATTGGCTGATTTATATAATTTAACACCATAATTCATTGACATTTTGCATTAATGTTCTCATAACATAGAATTCTTTAATTTCATTCTTGTGCTGATATATAAGGGAAAGTTAAATGTAAGGAAATAGTAGTAGTCAGCTTTTACTCAGAATATTTAAGAAACAAAGCCCAAATTGCACATTTCTCTCAAGGATGCTTATTTTTCTCTCTTTTCTCTTGATATCAAGTCTTGGTATTCGTGGGGGATAAGTTATTATAGAACTTAAGAAGATATTTTACTATAATAACATAATTACTTGCTATCATTGGACAGTGTAGAAGTATATAAATAGACCCAAATCCATGAATAATCCAAAAATAACATTTCTGTGTTTGCATTGTGTTTTCATATCATATTTAACAGAGTGTGTGCTGATGTTCTTGGAATTTAGATTGAACAGAATATCAAGCCACACTGTAAAAGTCTGGGTTCAGTCTATGAATACCTGGCTCTGGGATGGGTGAAAAGGTTTCCTCTTCCCCAGAGTTCCTGTGAATCGGAAAACTGTGTTCGGCTATTTCACTTAAAAGAGCTCTTCTCTGTGTAAAAATTTTTTCATTAAATTACATATATAATAGTTAGAGGATCATCATCAAATTTGTCTTTTATTACCACAATACATTACCTTTATTCTTTTTTCCAGTTTTGGAGAATGATATATTCCTCAAAACTAAAGAATTAATAAACATTTGTGCTTTTAATTTCAAACTCTCTCACCTCCTCTGGAACCATGCTCCATTAATTAGCATTTCCTTTGCTTCTCTCTATCGTTTTGACATTTTCAATGCCTCCTTTTCAATTTTACAATAACTTACAAATATGTACAACTTTCCCCCATTGAAGTAACATTTTGCTCAATTTCTTTTTTTCCCTTTACCAATGACTGTCTTAAATACCCACTTTGTCAGCATCTATGTGTTTTCAAATTTGTTCTAATTTATTTTCTGTCCTCATCATGTTTGTACTGCATTCTCCAGACTCCCAGTAACTTACTATTCACTGAAACCAATAACCATTCTCTCAGTTGTCATAGTTTTTAACCTCTGTACCAACTATTAACTGCCCACCCTTTCTTTGCTTAAATCTCCCCTTTGTGTCCCTTTTGACACTTTCTTATCTTCTTGGTTTTGTGCTCCTCCTCATATATGGTACCCATTTAGATGTAAGTGCCCCACAAAGATTTGTCCCTGGTGGCCGCCTCTTCTTTTCTTTTGAGATCTCCTCCTGGGCAATTTAATTCCATGGCTTCAACTCTAGGTTTCCACATAAATGGCTTCTAAATCTATGTTTATATTCCTGAATTTCCCTCCCAAAGTTTGGGTCTCAATTTTCCAATTTCTGCCTTGACATTCCTGTCTAGACATTCTTCTAGCACATTATATTTAGCAGTTCAAAAAATTGGCCTTCTCCTCCTCCCTTTTAAACCTACTTCCCTCACTATTTCCTATGTTTATTACAACTACTACCTTGTACTTGGGCTTGTCATCTTTGATGCCTATCTTCCCTGTCCCTTTTCGAAGCAACAAACATTGATAAGCCCATTTGATTCTATATCTATAATGAGTTTCTCCCTCTGTAAACACTACAGTCCTCTCTTCTACCAGCTGAGCTATCGAAGGAGCACCTACCTTCATAGATAAATATCAATTAACCTCTCATTTCTGATTCTATGACTTCTTTTATATTTTAGAACCCTATTATCTTTGACTAGGAATATTGAAAAAGTATGTTGACTCTTATTTCTCACCTACCCTACCCAATTAGCATGTATAGTCTGGCCAGTTTAATCTTTCTTAATTTTAGTTTTTATAATGTCAACCTCTGCTTCAAATCTTCAATGACTGGTTAAAACAGAGGTTCTCAACTGGTCATAATTTTTCCTCCCAGGGGACATTTGGCAATGGAGACATGTTTGCTTGTTACAACTAGGGCAGTGGGCCTACTGGCTTCTAGAGGATAGAAGCCTGGGATGCTGCTATATATCCCATAGTGCATAGGACAGCTCCTTGCAACAAAATATTGGTGGACCCCAAATGTCAATAGTGCTAACGTTGCAAAACGCTGGTCTAAAGAGTAATTTCTAAATAATGACTTTGGCATTCTCATCCTTGCCTACACTTTATGTTACAACTACATGCAATTTAAATTAAATTAAGTTTAATTTAATTTAAAATCATTTGCTTATTTTTAATTGACTAATAAAATTATATATATTAATGGTGTGCAACATTATGCTTTGATATATGTATACATTGTAGAATGGCTAAATAAAGCTAATTAACATATGAATTGGTGAAGTGGCTTATGACTGTAATCCTAATACTTTGAGAGGCTGAAGAGGGAGGATTGACCAGCCTGAGCAACACAGTGAGATCCCATCTCTACAAAAATATAGAAAAATTAGCTGAGTATGGTGGTGTAAGCCTGTAGTCATAGCTACTTAGGAGGTTGAGGCAGGAGGACCACTTGAGCCCAGGAGTTTGAGGTTGTAGTGAGCTATGATGATGCCACTGCACTCTAGCCAGGGTGAAAGAGTGGGGACATATCTCAAAAAAACAAAAACAAAAACAAACATATGCATTACCTCATATATTTATCATTTTTTTGTGGTGAGAACACTTAAAATCTATCCTCTTAGCAATATTCAAGTATACAATATATTGTTATTAACTGTAGTCACTATGTTGTATAATAGATCTCTCAAACTTATTCATCCCGTCTCACTAAAATTTTGTATTCTTTGATCAACATCTTCCCAATCCTTCCCATCCAAGGTCATGAAATTTTTATAATTGTTCCTTTCTCCCATTTCCTACCTCTAGGTCTTTGCTTATTCTTTTCTTACCTGGTCCTCTCATTAAAAAAATTTCAATACCACCCATTTATCAGTGCTCAACTCCATTGTCATATCTTTCAAGAGAACCCCATAATAATCGAAGCTGAAAGTGATGATCCTGTTTCTGAATCCTGATAAGGATTTTATTGGTATTGCTGTTATCATTTTCTTGCCTTTTAATAGTTATTTATGTAAATATCTTTAAAATCTTACAAATCTTAACATTTCTAAGATAACAGCTTTATTGAGACATAACTCATATGTCACAAAATTCACCCCTTTAAGTATATAACTTATTGATTTTGAGTATATTCACAGAATGGTGCAACCATCACCATTATTCAATTTCAGAATATTTTCGTCACTCCCAAAAGAAAAACATACCCATTATCAATTGCTTCCGGTTTCTTCTCACTTCCTGGTGAGCACTAATCTATTTTCTATGCCTGTGTTTTTGCCTATTCTGAATATTTCATATGAATGGAATCATAAGTTCTTTAACCTGGCAAAATATTTTCAGGATTCATCCATGTTGTAGCAGGTATCAGTACTTTATTTATTTTGGTTGCCAAATAAATATCCATGTGTAAATATACCACATTTTATTTATCTGTTCATTAATTGGTTGACATTTGAGTTGTTTCCACTTTTTTTGCTATTATGAGTAATGTTGGTATGAACATGTAAAAAATTTTGAATGTTGGTTTTGTTTCTCTTGATATATACCTAAGGAGTGGAATTGATGGGTCATGTAGTAAATTATGATTAACATTTTGAAGAACTACAAAACAATTTTTAAAAAGCGGTTACACCCTTTTACAATTCTCCCAGCAATGTAGCATGATAATCTATATACTTTTTAAAGTTACAATGTGTGTCTATATCATGGCTTTGTATATAATAGATAACTAATAAATACTGTTAAATTAACCAATGAATGATAACACTGGAGAGTTAAATTCTAACATAATCTTCTCAATATCCAATATATGCAAAATAAGTACTTAATACACTTCATTCTGACATTATATGACAAATGAGATTTTTTGAAATGAATCTGAAATGTCCGTAAAAATAGCTACTTATCTTAGTCCATTGGAGCTGCTATAACCAGACTGTAGATTAAGTTGCTTAGAAACAACATGTGGGCAAACCCAAACAAAAACTCTCTGTATGAATAATAAAAATACCATCTAATTAGTGAGGTTTCCTGTGTGACCAGTTATTTTGTTTGGTATTTTGATCTTTCTCCTTAGGTAGCTGGTATACTGCATGTGCCTGTGATCATTGGTTGGCCACTCATATTTAGAGAAAAAGACTGGCTTGCTAGTGCAGTTCCCTCTTCCTTGAGTAGTGGTGATGTGATGGTAAGCTCTCTGTGTGTGCAAGGGAATTGAGTGGGGGCTAGCAGTCTTCAGTTTGAGCAGGAGTAGGCTGTCAGCCTGTGGGTCTCAAAATTCCAGAAGGAGGAGAGGTTTACTCTGGTACCAATATTCACCTTCAAAATATTAGCTTACCTAGACATTCAGTTTATAGAGAAAAGCCTTTTGTTTGGTTTTATTTTTAGCCAGGGGACAAAAATACCTGACTTTTGTTGGGATGAAAGAAGTTGATGAAGCCTGCCAGGTGGGTCAGTGTTTTTTCTAAAATACCTGTTATGTAACTGGTGTACCTGTTTTCTTGCTTGTTATGAGACCAACACTTCTCTGGGGTTCCATAAGGAAAATTGTCATTTAATTGTCTTTGAAACAGGTATATTTTGATAGGGATGGGGGGCTCTATTAACAATTACTCTTGGAAAATAAGTTAAAGACTGCCCTGAGAAAACCATGATACAAGATGTTCCACCCATATAATTGGCTTTTCACTTTGCAGATACTTAGTGGTTTATTCAAGCTTTTCCTGGCTTGTTTCATCAATGTCCAATCATATTTGATCTTTCAGAAATGTGTTGCTATTTCTATGCACACTATGCCCATTTCCCTACTGCATTATCTTTTTTGTTATCCCTTTATCCCTTTTATATGTGTATACTTTTTTATTAGTAGGGTCCTGTGAGGTATTGGAGACAAATATGTGTGCAAAGTCTGCCATCTTGAATTGATGGAATTTTAAAGAAAACAAGTTCAACTTTGGCATTTGTGGATTTAATTGATTCCACCAATCAGGCTGCATGAACTATAATTTAGGTTAAAATTGGAGCCTTACAAAAATGAATGTTAAGTATACAGTGTTGATAGTTAGAACAAGAATATATGCCCTCTAAGAGGAGAAAAAGACTCACAGCAAGGCTTAAAGCACTTGTAAAGCATTTGTATAATAGAGGATCTTGCTACTATAATCAAATTGGGCATGAAATCAGGACCAGATAATGAATAATCTGAGTTGTAAAACATTTTAATGGAAATGCAAATTTTAAGCTTTTAGACTCACTCCACTGCTTTCTGAGATCATTTGGATATCAGAGGAAAGGATATTTCAGGCAGAGCCCTTTTCTCCGGATATCACATGTGTAAGTGATGTGCCTTCAGAAAGGAGTTTGTCTGCTCTGTTCAAAGAACAGTGATGAGGTCAGTCTAGTTAAGGTAGAATTAATAGGGGAGGAAATAGGAGTAGACCTGGTCAGAGAAGTAATGGGGACCAGACATAGGTCCCTGTATATCGTGATAAGGGATATAATTAATAGATTTTATTCTGAGTGAGATGGAAAGCCATTGAAAGGTTGTGCATAGAGGAGTAAGATTGTTTTAATAGAATCTCTATGTCTGTTCTGTAGAGAATATGCTGAAACTGGACAAACTTACAAAACAGGAGGACGGGCCAGAAGCAATTGTAATAATATAGGCAAAAATAATTGTGTCTTGGACCAAGTTGATGTTGTGTGATAAACATCCAAATTCTGGGTGTATTTTGAAGATAAGAGTAAGTAGAATTTGCTGAAAAATTCTGTGCGGCATGGATGATGCCCAGATTTACGTGTGCTTGTTAGGTGCAAGCTGCATGAGGACAGAAACCGTAGGTGCTTGTTCAGTGTTCTGTCCTTTTCTAGTATCTAGTTCACAGGCAGCAGTAAAAGTGCCGAATGAATGAATGAGACATTCACAAAGGACACTATCATAGTTTGCATATGAAGCAGAGAATCTCTTTTTTCCATGCCACCAAATTCTTGATCTTTTTGTAAGTCTTTTTTTCTCAGGCACAATGACAGAAAATATCTGGATTTTTCCTTTCAGATCCAGGTGTCTCTTTCAAATGGCCTCCTGTCATCCTCACACTGGTGGCTCTAGTCCTGCAGGGCAGCAAGTGATTATCCTTTACCCTTCTGGAACATGCAGCACAAGGCGTTCTATGCACCGGAATCCTTTGCTGCTTCTAAGACTCACAGGCTACTCAAACTACGTGTCCATTCTCAGAAAGAGGAGCCATATATTTTCTCTCAATCCAACGCATTCTCTCATTTGTTGGTTTATGTTTTGGAAGGGAATCACTTCTGACCTCTCAAGGACATTTTCACAACTGTATCAGTCTTCTGGGTCCTCGATTTCGCACTATCTGCAGCACAGAGCACCCCAACCAAGGGCCTAATGAGTCATTCTGATGCGTTACTCTGGTAATATTCTATTATGGGTATAACAACATTATTTCCTTGGTGGTGCCTAGAAACAGCATATGTTGCCCTAGTTACCAATGTTCTCTACATGGTTTAATACTACACAGTATGGAAAAATCTATTTGAACATACTTAAGAGTAAAATGACATAATAAAGAATAAAACTCAGAATTTTACTTTCAAAGCTCTTGACACAGGAAAAGGTGACAAATCCAATTCATAAGGCATACAATTTTCAATATAAAAAGCACATAGGGATTAGGGAGTTAGGGAGGTAAGACTCACAACTGAGGGATGTGGTGAGCATTGTGATGGGGAGGGGAATACCTCTAACCCCTGCTAGGGAGATGCAAAGATATAAAATGTAACCAAAATGTTTGTACTCTCATATTTTCCTGAAATAGAAAAAAAGCACATAAAGGAGAACAGAATAAATTTTTGAGTTTTAGTTTTCAAAAGTTAACTTATCTCTGTGACAATTCTTAAAGTTGTTGGAGACGACAAATATGTCAGAATGCCCTAGAAATTAACTGTCAGTCCAGCAACTGAATGAGGTGCATCCAAATCTTGAAGGAATATAAAAGAAAAATAGAAAATAAAAAGTTGTTAACTTTGTAAGAATCAAATCATTGTATGTTCCCTTTCAGTTGATTGCATTGTTATGAAAATGTCAAGTATCCCTGTGCTAACTGCTTAGAGCAGCTTTCTATTTACCACTTGAAAAATTAGTAAATGTGAGAAAGTACCTTAGATCTGGATTTCTGAATTTAAATTCGTATGTTCGTTTTAGGCATCATAATGGTAAATGTGTAAAGCATGTTTCAAATTTCTCAGTTAATTCCTTTACTTTATAAAGGCAACCTTCGTTCAAAGAATCTGTAGTGAGGGTGGCGATATTGCAAAGTATTTTCTTGCTAATTTGGGGTTGCAAATTTCTGAGGACCAACTTTCCAAAATATATGTCATATCATGAGACAAACGTGACAAATAAATGACACTTCTTTTTCTGTGAGATCTTATCCTTCATAAAGAACACTTAACGGGTTTCCTTTATTCAATTTAGAAAATACATTGGGGGTATGGCTTAAAAGTAACATTTATGTGATTTGTTAGCGATCTTTGGTGAAATCTAAGAAGAAAACAAGACATTTGCATTAGGCTGAAATGTTTCTCAAACTTTAACAAACTTAAAGAGTCCTCTGTTAAATAAGATGCAGGCCGGGTAAAAGTTTCCACATAGAAAAATTTCCTTTTTTGTTAGGTGTAACTTATGGCACATTTCTGCTTTCTTTCTTTTCTTTCTTTTTTTCTTTTGAAGACAGAGTCCTGCTGTGTCACCCTGGGTAGAGTGCAGTGGCGTCATCATAGCTCACTGCAACCTTAAATTCCTAGGCTCAACTGATCCTCTTGCCTCAGCCTCCTGAGTAGCTGGTACTATAGGTGTGTGCCACCACGCCCAGCTAATTTTTCTATGTTTTGTAAGGATGGGATCTCATTTTTGCTCAGGCTGGTACATTTTTTCTCACTTCCCTACTTTGTGACATGCTATTCTCAGGCCTTTGGGTTACTTTACTCTTAAATTCATACATGCCAAATATCGTGCTAAAATTCATTCTTTTTTGATGAGTATATTACAGAATGACTTGAAAAAAGTCATTGTTGTTTTGTCCTGTTCAATGTCCTGAAACCAGTTGAGAGCATTACAATTTTTACTGGGTTTCTTTTTTTTTTTTTTTTTTGAGACAGAGTCTCGCTTTGTTGCCCAGGCTAGAGTGAGTGCTGTGGCATCAGCCTAGCTCACAGAACCTCAAACTCCTGGGCTCAAGCACAAGCAATTCTGCTGCCTCAGCCTCCCCAGTAGCTGGGACTACCGGAATGCGCCACCATGCCCAGCTAATTTTTTCTATATATATTAGTTGGCCAATTAATTTCTTTCTATTTTATAGTAGAGACAGGGTCTCACTCTTGCTCAGGCTGGTTTCGAACTCCTGACCTCAAGCAATCCGCCCTCCTTGGCCTCCCAGAGAGCTAGGATTACAGGTGTGAGCCAACACGCCTGGCCTTTACTGGGTTTCTGATTGTACTCGTCATCTCAGGTGACCATAACAAAAATACCATAGGCTGAGTGACTTAAACAACAGAAATTTATTTTCTCACAGCTTGGAAGTTGGGAAGTCCAAAATCAAGGTGCTGGCTGATTTGGCTCCTGGTAAGGGCTCACTTCCTGGTTTGCAGATGGCTGCCTTCTCTCTGTGTGCTCATGTGGTACCTATGCATGGAGAGAGATTTCTGCCTCTTCATATAAGTCACTCATAAAACATTGGATTAGGGCCCCACCCTTATTTTCTAATTTAACCTTAATTACCTCCTAAAGACCCCCTCTCCAGATACAGTCACATTGGAGGTGAGGGCTTCAACATATGAGTTTGTTGAGGGGGAACGCAATTCAGTCCGTAGCCCTGATATATCAACATATCTAACTGTGTCAATATTTCCAGTGGTTTAGCATCCTTATGACATTTCAGTTTCTACAATCAACATTTACAGAGCATGTACTCTGTACCTGACACTCTGTTGGATTGAGAGCATTATAAAGATAAATAAAAGTCTCCTGCTTTTAAGCTTATAGTGTGATGGTGGAGATTGACATGAATAACCACAAATGTCATAATACCATGTGAGAAGTAAATAGAAATGTGCACATGGTATTCTAGGAAGAATGTCTCCTTACACTTATTTCCCATTAGTATGTCTTAATTCATGATTAAAATTTTTTTTTAAATGTAGTAATAGTCCATTATTTCTGATCTGATCTTTGACATAGCAAGTACTGTCTAGTGAGCTACAAACAACTGTGTTATGTTTTAGGTGGAACATTTTATTCCTGGGCTGCCTTAGGTTCTTGTACAAGAATTTCTGCTTATTTCAGTTACTGTGAAAAAGTCTGTCTTTGTGACATGCTATTCTCAGGCCTTTGGGTTACTCTTAAATTCATACATGCCAAATATCGTGCTAAAATTCATTCTTTTTTTGATGAGTATATTACAGAATGACTTGAAAAAAGTCATTGTTCTTTTGTCTTGTTCAATGTCATGAAACCAGTTGAGAGCATTACAATTTTTACTGGGTTTCTGTTTGTACTCATCATCTCAGGTGACCATAACAAAAACTCTTTGGACTTTTTGCTTTTTCAACATATGATCAATACAATGGGACTGTTTAGATGATTTTCACATTTTCCAGGAGTCAATTTATTGCCCCTAGTATACAGCACATCAACACAGGATTGATTTTAACTGGAGTTGAATTACTTGTCTTTTATGAACAATGTTTTCTCACAGACATTGAATTAAAATAAAGCAAGCATTAAAGTTTTACAATTGCACCAATTTTCTATGCTCATGTAAAATGAAATTAGGTGTCTTCATACGTCAGCGTGTTATGTAATTTATGCATGGTCACCCTGCATAGTATGACCAAGTCATTAATCACCAATGGCTCTGAAATCGTTGGTATCTAATAGGGCCAAACGTAAGGATCTCAGTCAATACACTGTTGAAACCCTCTTTGATGTCAATGCCACTATGAGACTCTTTCAAGGCTGCCCTGTGGTCAATTTCCCAAATGAGGTTGTAAAAGTCCAGGAGACACCCTGAGTTTATAAGTGTTGAGCCTGTTTTTGTCCAGCCAGCTTCCTCAGTATTATTGTGAGTGTTAGGTTTTAAAACTGTTTCTATGGGTGTTTACCCTTTTATGTATGTTAGCCAGTGGACACACCTTTTCCTTTTTATACTGAGTGTCGTTGGCCTTTCCTTGTAATAACAGTTGACATAATCCTGTTGAACTGAAAGAAAACACTACTAAGGAAAACACTGGATCTTTCCAACATTCTCAGACCTCTATATGGAGGAATGCAGGTCTCAAACCAGAGTCAGGTGGAGAAAGAGATACCAATGGGCACAACCAAGAACTTTAGGTTCTCAGGCGTTATTTTCTTTGTTTGGGATTTATATCCTTGCCCTTACCCTAGTCTCATACTGAGTTGGAATAATGAGCTATTTTTTCACCAGTCTGGTTGGCAAATGTTCAAACCAGCAATAACAACCATTTGCTTGCAAATATTCAAGGATATGAATATTCTCTTACTTTAATGGTAGGAGTGTGAATTCCTCAATTTGTTTTGGGAAATAATCGGGCAGCAACTATTTGAATTAAAGCAACTATACATTATACAGCAATTCTGGTTCTTGAATTCTAACTTATATTTAAAAATCCTGTTTGATAAAAACCAAATATAGATATGATGCTATTTGTATCATTGTTTGTAGTGCCAATAAACCATAATCAATCTGAATGTCCATCAGTAGGAAATCAAACAAGGCATGTGCACATGTGCATGCACACACACAATGGAAAATGATGCAGCTCTCTAAAAGAATAAGATTTATATGTGTTGGGATATAAATGTCCCAAATAGGAGGGATGTTCACAATATATATCTAGATGTAAAAACAAAGGCATATTTAGAGTAAAATGAATAAAATCAATACATTAAAAAAGTAAAAACCTAAAAAAAGATTATATAATTGATCAAAGAGAAAATGGGGTCAAATACATAACTCTCTCTTCACATCAGGTTACCTAAGGGAGATATGGGAGGATTTTAAACTTTTCACTCATTCATTTACTCATTTATCATACCAAAAAAAGGAAGACATGGAGGGGAAAAGAAAAGGCAGGGACACCATCCTGTTGATTGATGTTGGGTGAGAGGAGGGCTGGATATCAACATGGCAGCCAGACTTACTGTATCCCCCGCAATGGAAGCAAGCAGCTATCTCTGAGTTTTGGAACACACAGATTTGAAGGAAGGGAGCATGGCTGGATGACCCAAGTTCCCTGCAGTTATCGACAACGCCTCATCCCCATAGCTGTCTTTTAAGTTGCCCAGAGCACCCTTCTCCCCGGTTTGTGCAGGAGAAGCTCTGCCCATATCTGTGCCAAGTTCCTAGAGTGGGGAGGATGAGGGCAGTAAAGGGTTACGGGTGAAGGAGGGTGCAGCTACTCCAGGTATGATGTTTCCAGATGAGTCAAGAAATTTACCGGGCTTCCTGCCCTCCTCCACCCACAAAGCTAGGCACCAACTTGCATGTGGGGGTGTCACTGTCCAAAGATCTGCTAGGAGGAGAATATGATAAGATAATGTTTGAAGTTATTAATCTATGCTTATTCTTCTCTTTATATTTACTTTCCTTTCTCTGTTCCTCCTAATTGAAGCAGGAAGTTGTCCCTGGGAAGTGTGAGGCGCGTTATGTTTCTGGCTATTATAATAGTTTCCATTAACCTAAGTCTGAAGAAGTCAGGGAAGGTTGCCAGAAAAGGCAAAATGAAGGCGAATTGTGGGCCTAGAGCAAGTGTATGGGGAAGGGGGAGAGACACATGATAGGAGGTGAAAGCTAGAAAGAGATTCCCATGGGAATAGGGGAGTGTAGGGAGGAGGAGAAGGGGAAGTCTGATGGTGCCCTGACTTCCAATTACAGGGGATGGTAAATCCCTAAAGAGGAAATGGAGTCTTTGTATTGAGGAAAATGAAACCAAGAGGATCCATTCTTCCTGCAGTAGATATTTTAAAATCGCACAAAAAAGTTGCAATGAACATTTTTGCATCCCTGTTCGATACTTTTTCTGGAATTTATGCTTTAGAAGTTAACTTGCTATAATCCTAAGCTTCAGACTTTGCTAGATATTGCCAAAATGCTTTCCAAATTATACCAATCTGCTCTCTCAACATCTTATGTTTTACTTATCAAATTTATACTACACTGCCTATAGTAAAACTTCAATGTTCATTAATTATCAGTAATTAATATTAAGAATTCAAAAGTTTCCTGTTTCCTCTACTTCCTCACCATTACTTGTCATTGTCAGACTTTTGAAAATTTTTCGGTCTAATGGGAAGAAAGGAGTATCTTGTTTTAATTTGCATGTTTCTATTACTAGCAAGTTACAGCTTTTTTTCCCTTCATATCTTTATTAGCCATATAGAACTTCTCTTCTGTGAACGGAAGGTTTATATTGATTTATTTACTGAGCTTTTTGTTGTTTCCTTATTTATAGAATATTTTTATATATTGTACATTGCAATTATTTTTCAAATGCCTTGTAAATATTTTCTGTCACTTGTTTCCTTTTAACTTTGTTTAATGTGTCTAATGTATAGAAATTTAAAATGTTAATGTCATCAAATTTATTCATCTTTTAGTCTGTACTGAAGAGTTTGCTGTTTTATTTATTTTTTCTTAATAGGCTCAATTTTTAAAGAGCAGTTTTAGGTTCCCAGTAAAATTGAGCATAAAATGAAGAGATTTCCCATATACCCCCTACTCTCACCCCCTACTCTCACCTTTGCCATGCATGATCTCATTCATGTTCAACCTAGTGGTGTATGGGATGAATGGGAATTTAATTTTCTGGTACATTTAAAAATTTGTTCCTCAATCACATGAGGTAGGACCATCCTATTGGCAGAGTCACCTGCTTCCCCATTGAAATATCCAGGATAACAAAGCATTTGTAGCAGGCATCAAGACAGGACTTTGTGAGTTAATCACTGAATTTATGAAGAAGTCTTGGAAACCAAACTGCAGACCATGGTATTACCATGGTGTTACTCATAGATTAGTGAGTCGAGTGACCTTTGTGAATTCTTCCATGTCAAGGACGTTGACTGATGGGGAACCAGGGACATTCACTTATTGAAAAGAGGTACAGCTGGCCTGGCATCCCAACTGGATATCAGGATCTGTGTCAAAACTACTAAACAACCAGCAAATATAGCTGTAAATATGGCAGAACTAACACAGTCACAATATTTTCCAAGTAAATGTAGGTAGCCCAGAGAAAAATATTTTTAAAGAAATGTTTCATTTCTGTAATGTCACTAATTTATTTGATATATACCACAAACTTTTAAATTTCTTAAAAACCTTAAATTTAGTGGGATGTAGTGAAGAAAAGGGAAAGATCCTATTTTAATTGGTTGTAAAAATAAGATTTATATTCATTTCTCCCCCTAAAAATAAAACAATCAATTTTAATAATTTGAGCAGAGATGACATTTTTTTCTATGAAATGTCTTCCTTATAAGTAAAATGACTATATGGGATTTCATGGTAAATTTGATATTTATATAACTCCTTAAAGAAGATAAAAGAAACCTGGAATTAAGTAAAGCATATATATTGGTATTATGCTCTCTAAAGTAAAATCTCAGTATACATCATCTCAGTTATTATAAATTAGCAGAATAATCCAGAATCCAGTTTGTAGTTTCCAAGATGACTGTTAATTTAAATACTTGAAACATAGATTGATCTTTGCAAAATTTCTTTTTAAAATAAAAATAATTAGCTGGGAATATCCCACATGTATTCTAAATCCCCTAGTTGGCCTAGGTAATTTTTCTTATTCTTCCACAACACATAGCATTCTTTCTATGAATGACATCAGTGTGGAAATACCCCGTGGTTTTCTGAGTTATAAATGGGTATCTCAGTATGAACTCCTGATTATATTATGATTCATACTTTCACTTCTGTTTTTTTATACTATCATTTTGAAAAAGTGAAAATGAAACTGTGTCTCATTGGCGAACAGTTCACAAGGGAGAGAAAAAAAAGAAGGTCGAATGAAATGATGTACTGAATATTTAAGGATTATTGCCTGAAAATATTAAAATGTTGTAAAAATAATTTCTTAAAGAAAAGCAATGCAGTTGTGACCAAAAAAAACCCCAAAAAGCTCTTGGAGAGTTACTCTGGGATTTAACAGTGACTACTGTCAGAACTGTCAGAGTTCTGCTTCACATAAGAACATTGATTATGTTTTTTCTGGCATTTATTTCTTTAGCTATTATTTATAACTCTTTTTATAAACTCTTTTTCTTAGTAGAACTGGGGTATGAACCCCAGCATTGTAATTCTAGAATTTGTTCTCATAACCATTACACTATAGTATTAATTTGATGATAGTGTAAAACAAAGAATGAAAGAAAGAAAGAAAAGAAAAATATGGAAAGTCCCAACATCACTCTAAGTTTGAGACTCTTTATTCATACTGCAAGTTTCCTCCGGGCAGAGGTCAAGCCTGCTCATTTCCATGTTCCGTGCACGTTAGTTAGTTCCTGGCACATAGCAACGCTCAACAAATATTTGTTGAATAAATAACTACAGTAGTTTAAAAGTAAATTCTTGTGCTTCATGATTTTCTGTGGAAATCCACAAGAAAAAAAATTTTGTCTGAGATCTCAGCATTCTAGTAACTGAAGTATCAGGAATCGTGTGAACTTCTCTTATGAGATTTTGAAAGTAGCAGCACTTAGTATCATGAGGTATGAAGTCTAAGGCTAGAGGCCTCAATGGCTTCTGAGTCTTTAACTAGATTTTTAGAATGGGAATTTTCCCAGGGATTACAAACCCTTTGTAAAAATTAATGTAATTTAAAAAATTTTTCTATTAAGAATAAATTTATCTTCTTAGGCTGCTTGTCATCACACAGCCATTCCTACCAAAGAATTATGTCTTGTGAATCAATGTGCTTTCCTTTAAGTAAATTCATTTCTCACCTTCAAATCTGCCTTTTCCAGACCAAACTTTTTTTCTACCTACCCTGCTTTGATTCTTATATTTCAAATTTATTAAATCCTTTAGGTTAGAGCATTGAAGAATATTCCTATCTAAGAGAGGATATCACTTTATGCTTTTTAAGCATCATTAACATCTGAGGATACTTGTCTAAGAGACAAGTTGGCCATTTGGATTTCTAAGAACACAGGAGGGCTAAGTATATAAGTGGTAAAACATTTTTAAAAAGTCTGCATATGTACAGAAGCATACGTGATGTGTAAAGAAATTTTAGTATAATTTTAGTATGAAAACATAAAAGTTATATCTTCCAAAAATTGTTGAAGACCCCAAAACATCATTTACAAATATTAGAATGTCCCAATGTCAGTACACCAATAACCTGGTCTGAAAATGACATTGACAATATGTGAGAATAATAATGATATTAATAAAATGGATATTGTTTTACTTAACTACATTTTGTGATGCTTATTAATCAGAAATAAATTACCAGAACAGAATTATTGTGAGGATTAAAAGGATATTAGTGAAAAGAGAGTCAAACAGTGAGGTTTTCTTTGACAACGTAAGGAAATTTAGAGGAGAAATATGGAAGTCATTTTAATGAGACAAAATAACTTATAAACCAGTACGACTTGACTTATAGCTTGCTAAATATTTTTAAAAGAAATAATCTGTTAGACAGAAGGGGAGTTGGTCTGCCTGGCTTATGAAAGAAGAAAACAAAGAATCCATGAGGTACACTCTGGCGGAGAATTCTAGAGAAATTTGGTCCAATATTTGTCCTTTCTGGTGCTGATTTTTGCAACTGTAGCATTAACTAGCTTTTACTTATGACATTGAACAACTTGTTTAAATCAACCCCCACTTACTCTGAATTCATGCTAGATAAGCAATATTTTTAGCATAATTTGACTTCCAATATAATTTTGCAAGGAAGGAATGCTTTGGCTAGTGATCCCACTTGAAAGTTTTTTCTCTTATTGTAATTAATAAGAGCTTTGTTTCCCTGGTTTTTACAAAAGTCTCTTGAATCTAGTCTCTGTAAATTACAATTCGCGAGTTTGATTGGGTTTGGCACACTGATGAGACTGAGTTTTTGAACGGACAAGGCTGAGCAACAGAGTCTGGGCTGCAGTGGCCTCCCCAAGGCCGTTGCCACGTGGATGATGCCTCCTGCCCTTCCACTTCTTGTGGGGACACAGTGTGATGAGTTCCTGATAAAGTGTGTGGCACAGAGTGGCACCCTGCAACGTTGGTTCCTATAGCAAAGCGTTTCCCCTGATGGCTCATGCCAAGACGAGGGAAAGGAAATGGTGCACTTGAGAAGCAGCAGAACAGGGAGGAAGACAAGAGCCGTTTGCCAAAGGCAGTGCTCTACTGACGTAACACACTCTGAAGGAAATCTCTTTTGTGATGACTTCTCAGATGTGATGGTTAATTTTAGGCATCAACTTCGCTGGGCTGTGGGGTACCCAGACATTGGGTCAAATATTATTCTGAGTGTATCTATGAGGGTGCTTTTGGATGGATGAGAAGGACAGTTAAAGCAATAGACTGAGTCAAGCAGATTGCCGTCCATGATGTGGGCGGGCCTCATCCAATCAATCAAAAGCCCTGATGAGAACAAAGGCTGACTCTCCCATGAATAAGAGGGAGCTCCTCCTGCCTGAGTGCCTTTGAGATGGGGCATTGTTTTTTTCCTGCTTTTGGACTCTTAACTGAAATGTCGGCTTTTTCTGGGTCTCAAGCCCAAGAGAGCTTGGGGTTGGAAATATACCATAGGCTCTCCCGGGTTTCCAGTTTGCTGACAGCGGATCTTGGAACTTGTCAGCTTCCATAATCAAGTGAGCCGTTTCCATATAGTAAATCATACCTATATATCAGTATGTCTATATATTGGATCCTACTGGGTCTGTTTTTCTGGAGAACCCTGATGTATCAAGTCTCATCACAATATGGCATATTACCAGACAATTTTACTTTTGCAGATGAATCAGGTCTTTAATGTATTCACTGGCAGGGAGAAATGTTTTCATCTAAACTAGATTTTTCATGACCCAGGGTAAATGTGTTTCCTATTTTTTTCTTCAATGAGATATATCCCATACGATTAACACTTGTCAAACTTATCTTCAGTGACTGAGTTTAAAAATTTGGTGTACTTTTATGTCAGAGATGTCTGTGGTTCATCTTGCCTGGTTTTGTTTTTGATGCCACCATATTTCCTTTCACTTAACAGGCTCTTCCCTCAAATACCCAAACCAAACCGTGTCTCATCTCTCCAGTGGACCACCCACTGCAATGTCAACAGCTCCACACTTGAGAGTCTTGCCAGAGTGTTTGAAAGAATGATTTATGAATGGAAAATATAAATCAACAAGTGGATATTTCCCACTGTAGCAATATAAGACCACTCGTTAATTCCACAACCATTTACTGAACACCTACCAGTGTACCAGGCTGGGGAAATAAAAGATGAAACTAACACAGACTTTTTCCTTGAAGAGGGAAAGAAAAATGCCTGATGTTTTTGAGCATTTATATTTCACCAAACATGCTGTTAGGAGCTTCCCAGTGAATCTTCATGACAGCTCTCCAAGATACATACTATTGTTCCTCATTTACATATGAGGAAACTGAGGCTTGCAGGGTTCTCCAGTCAGAAGTACAGGAATTATAGCTAGAGTTCACTGAGCCTCAGTGGCAGGTTGAAGTTCAAACCCTGGTCTGTCTAGCTTCCTATCTAATCCTCTTTCCACTTCACCTCACTGCTCTGTGCTAGACCCTCACTATCCACTAGCCACAGGTGGTTACTGTGTGGCCAATCAAATTGAGATGTGTTGTAAGTACAAAATACAAGCCTGATTTCAAAGAATTTATGAAGAAGACCCCAAAGGCAATCGAGCAACAATAAAAATATATAAATGGGACCTGATCAAATTAAAAAGCTTCTGCACAGCCAACAAAATTATCACGAGAGCAAACAGACAACCTATAGAATGGGAGAAAATATTCGCGTGCTACATACCTGATAAAGGGCTGATAACTAGAATCTATATAGAACTCAGGAAAATCAGCAAGAAAAAAAATCAAACAACCCTGTCAAAAAGGGGCAAAGGACATGAACAGAAACTTTTCAAAAGAAGATAAACTAATGGCCAACAAACATATGAAAACGTGCTCAACATTTCTAATCATCAGAGAAATGCAAATCAAAACCACAATGATATATCACTTAACTCCAGTGAGAATGGCCTTTATCAAAAAGTCCCAAAACAATAGATGTTGGCATGATACAGAGATATAGGAACACTCGTACACTGCTGGTGGGACTGCAAACTAGTACAACCTCTGTGCTCAGCAATATGGAGATACCTCAAAGAGATACAAGTGGATCTACCATTTGATCCAGCAATCCCATTACTGGGCATCTACTAAAAGGAAAAAAAGACTGTATAAAAAAGACATCTGCACTAAAATGTTTATAGCAGCACAATTCACAATTACAAAAATGTGGAAACAACCCAAGTGCCCATCAATACTCGAGAGGATTAATAAAATGTGGTATATGTTTATCATGGAGTTCTATTCAGCCACAAAAAACAATGGTGATCTAGCACCTCTTGTATTATCCTGGATAGAGCTGAAACCCATTCTACTAAGTGAAGTATCACAAGAATGGAAAAACAAGTGCCACATGTATTCATCATCAAAATGGTGTTAACTGATCAACATTTATGTGCACATATAGTAATAACATTCATTGGATGTTGGGCAGGTGGGAGAGGGGAGGAAGGGATGGGTATATGCAGACCAAATGGGTGTGGTACACACTGTCTGGGGGATGGACATGCGTGAAGCTCTGACTTGGGGGGGCAAGGCAGTATATGTAACCTAAACATTTGTGCCTCCATAATATGCTGAAAAAATAAGTAAATAAACAAATGTATAATGGAAGAAAAAAGAAATATGGACAGTCCAAATTGAGATGTGTTGTAAGTATAAAATACAGGTCTAATTTCAAAGACTTGGTATAAAAATGAATATAAAATATCTCATTAATAGTTTTTGTATGGATTACATGTAGAAATGATAACATTTTGCATATATTGGCATATTAGGGTTTTCCAGAGAAATGAAACTAATAAGAGAATATATATGTGTGTGTGTTTATATATCTATGTATATGAATATGTGTGTATATGTTTAGGTGTGTATATGTATATATTTAGGTCATTAAATATG
Source organism: Mirza zaza (assembly GCA_008750895.1). Classification (NCBI taxonomy): domain Eukaryota; kingdom Metazoa; phylum Chordata; class Mammalia; order Primates; family Cheirogaleidae; genus Mirza; species Mirza zaza. The sequence goes on from VSMD01085226.1 coordinate 30,203, forward strand.
AAATGTCCGATTTCAAATCAAAAGTTTAGTTTATTATGTCTCAAACAAGAAGCAGTATAATTAATAAAAGTATATGCCTAAACTATCGACAGAGTTTTGCTGTCTTAACAGTAGCTTGTTTATGCCAGCAGTGAAGAAGCCTGGAGAGCGAGTGGCTATGAAATCGCAAAAGGCATTTTCCATAGCTTGTTGAGAATTGAATATTTTTCCTTGCAAGAAGTGGTCCAAAGTCTGGAAGAAAAGGTAGTCAGTTGGTGGAGGTCTGGTGAATATGGTGGATGACAGAGAGTTTCCAAGTCCAGCTTCTGTAGTTTGAACAGTGCTTTTTTTTTTTTTTTTTTTTTTTTTTTTTTTTTTTTTTTTTGAGACATGTGGTCTTGCTAGAGGATTGGCCTGTCTCTATTAACCAATCTTGGCTGCTTAAACACAAGCATCCTCATCATTTCATCCAACTGGTTGCAGCAGACATCCACTGTAATCGATTGAGCAGGATTCAAGAAGCTCTAGTGGCTAATACCAGCACTGGACCACCAAACAGACACCAGTAGTTTTTTTGATGAATATTTGGTTTTGGACTGTGCTTCAGCACTTCATTGTGCCCAACGCTTATGATTGTCAACAAGAATCCATTTTTCATCACATGTAATAATACAGTATAGAAATAAATGGTTCACTTTTATGTCGTGACAGCAAAGAAAGACAAGCTTCAAGATGATTTCTCTTCTGATGCTCATTTAATTCATGTGGAACCCATCTATCCAGCTTCTTTACTTTGCCAATTTGTTTTGAATGGTCCAGTATTGTTGGAACAGTAAAGTCAAACCTTGCTGCTAATTCATGTGTAGGTTGAGATGGATTCTCTTCCATTGCACCTTTCAGCTCATCATTATCCATCTTGGTCTCAGGTCACCCACATGGCTTATTTTCAAGACTAAAATCACCAGAATGAAACTTCTCAAACCATCGATGTACTGTGTGTTCATTTGCTACATCTTTCCCAAAGACTTCATTGATATTTTGAGCTGTCTGTGCTGCATTGGTTCTATGATGGAATTCATATAAAAAAATACCACGAATTTTTGACTTATCCATAGTTTCACAAAAGTTGCTCTTAAAGAAAGTTTGAAAGATAATCACAAGCTGAAGTGTGCATTTGAAAGGAGGATGTACCTTCACAATAAAAAAACAAACAAAAACCCAAGGAGTGTCAAAGTGAAATGTCAGAGATATCAACTGTCAAACTTAGTACATAAGGAAATCGGACATTGTGTACTTAATAATCTATATATATTGTGTGTGTATATACATATATATATATATATGTGTAGAGAGAGAGAGAGGAGAAAGAGATTTATTTTAAGGAATTAGCTCATGAGATTATGGAGGCTGGCCATTTTGAAATTTGTAGCACAGGTCAGCAGCCTGGAGATTCAAATAAGAGTTGATGTTGCAGTTTTGAGTACAAAATTTACAGGACAGACCATGCAGGCTAGTAACTCAGGCACTATTATGGACTGATTTGTATCCCTCCCAAATTCATGTTGAAGTTCTAACTCCCAATGTGACTGTATTTGGAGACAGAGCCTTTAAAGAGATATTTAAGATTAAATGAGATTGTAAGGATGGGGCTCTAATCCAATCTGACACCAGGGATATGCCTGCCCAGAGAAAAGGTACAGTGGGAAGGTGGCCATCTGCAAGCCAAAATGAGAGTCCTTAAGAGAAACCAAACCTGCCAACACCTTGAGGTTGAACTTCCAGCCTCCAAATAAATTTCTGTTGTTTAAGCCTCCCAGTCTGTGCTATTTTGTTATGGGAACCTTAGCAAACTAATATAGGCAAGGTTTCTATGTTAGTCTTAGCTTCTAAGGCCTTCAACTGCTTGGATAAGGCCCATATGCAACATGTCGGGTAATCTGCTCTATTCAAAGTCTACTGATTTAAATCTTAATCACATATAAAAAAATATTTCATTGCACCATCTAGTATGCTGTTTGACCAAGCAAGTGGGCACAATTGGATAGCCAAGTTGGCACATAAAATTAACCATCACAATTGGGTTCAATACCTTTAAAATTATTTCCACATGTGCCTTTTTACTTTTTAAAATGTGGCTACTAGAAAATTTAAAATCATGTATGTGGCTCACATTTATCAGTCATGTTAGATTTCTACTGGACAGGACTGCACTCGACATTTATGAAAACAGATACAAGCATAAATTGCCAAGAGAGCCTGGAGGAAAGACAGTGAAGTATGCTAAGGGGTGTTGGGGAAGGCTTTGCAGAGATGGTGAGATGATCAAAGCCCAAACTCTGGATCCAGAAGCCCTGAGTTTGAATCCCTGCTCTGCCATTTCACCAGATGGGTGACCGAGGGCAAGAAACTTAACCTCTCTGTGCCTCGTTTTTCTTGTCTGTAGAAAGGGCATAGTAATTAAACCTTCTGCGGAGGATTGTGGTGAGTGTTAAGTGATTTCACACATTTATGCAGTTAGAATAGTGCCTGAGACAGTAAATCTCTGTAAATATTAATTAAAGAAGGTCATCCCTGAGCAAAAACTGGGTAGATGAGGGGCTGGACAGATCCCAAAGGACTTATTCAAAAGGGATGAATTTCAGGTGAAGGGAACATAAAACCCTTTTGTTTGGCCTTCATCTTTTATCTTACCACTGGAAGCTCAGCAGCAGGGTCTCACTTAGTATATATTCTGTGGCCAAGGGTTCAGCCACTTGTATTGATTTTTTCCTCCATTTGGTAAATGATTGGTGTGTGCCTGGCACAGTTCTTGACACTTTTGTGCCAGGTCCTCATTTTACCTGATCTCAGCAGCACTCGGGCCTACTAGGCACAGCTACATTTTCCAAATGTTGAATTTTTAGCATGATTGTCCCTGGTTTTCTCCCACCTCCCTGCATGCTCCATCTCTGACTACTTTGCACAGTCAATCCTCTTCTTGTCAAACTCACGAGAAAATAACCTCTGATGGTCCTACAACCAGGAACTCTGGTTTTGATTAAGTGGAATAAAAATATAGACTTAGGCAATTGAGACAATCTTCATTAATGAATAAAAGGATTGTTCCAGATGTGCTGCAGAATAAAACATATTGAGCAGAGGTGAAAAAACAAGATGGTTTCAGACAAATACACAAATAAACAGATTGATAAAATTTAGTGTCTCTACTAGTTATAATCAGGATGACTTGTCTGGTTACACTCTTTTTATTTAGTTGGACCACATAAAATTTCTGCTATTTGACCATTTTTTCCCTTAAAAATCAGCATTTTCTACTGGTTCAATCCCTCATAAAAGATTTTTTTCTCCTCTGTGTCCCAGGAAACACTTCATTGCCCACTGAAAAGATGCTGACTTTGTTTGGATTTTCTGACTTGTATGTTCGTTTCTTTTTCTTCTCCATTTCCATATGTGTGTCAGTCTTCCATCTGGAAGCTGTGGACTAATTAGAAGAAATCTGCCATCTGATCAAAGGTAATGAGGCATCACGAACTAAAATGGATGGAGGAATTCATGAAACTTCAAGGACCTACTGTACTTACAACTTCCTTTTAGAGAAAATGGCCCACAGTAGTATCTTCCTGTAAACGTTGATTCATGGCTTTGACTCATGGCATTTAATCACATTGAATGAAAATGACAGGCACAGTGGATTGGACCAGAAATCAGGAGGTAAAATTTATTAGTGAGAAGGAGATGAGAAATCTTATTGGTCAAGAGAGATGACCTCAGTTTCTGAATTTTCAGTTCCCAGTCTGAATCTAAGAGGCCATGCTATCCTTTATTTTTTACCTATGAATATCCATGAAATCGCCTTTTGTAGCTTTCCAATAAAGACATTTTTTATTTTTTCTCATTTGGGAAGTCTCTTTTCCTCACCACTGAACAATCCCTGATCAAAACAAGAATTAAATGAGATAGTGTATGTGATAGTGTTTTCCTTCTTCTTCTTCTTCTTTTTTTTTTTTTGGTAAACTATCAATAGGAAGATATGCTATTTAAAAAAATAAGTATTCTTTCTCTTGTGAAACTTGGCTTTCAGAATGGAAATGTATTCTATGTTAGCCAGTTGGACTGGCTGTGAAAAACCAGTAGCCAGGCAGAGAAGTAGATGTTACTTCAATGAAGTATGAAATACTAGGTATTATTAAATGGGTCTTATCTTAGACAAGCAGAATAAATGTACAAGCAAATTTCATTCATTTACAATACAGAGACATTTAGAAGTTATTCCTCTGGATTTTCCCTTTTCCTTTCAGAAAGGATTAATCTGAGCTCCTGCTGTTTGTGTACCTTTGGCCACACTTCAAAATTTAGTTGTGCAACTATAAAACCCATTGGCTTGGACCTCAAGTCTCATTCTCCTTGAAAAGGCTTTAGTTCTGTCGCTGTATGAACAAGTGTTTTTAGAAAAATTTTCTGCTAGAGCATAGAGAACACACTAGAGAATATGAAAAATGCATTTATTTTATTTGTCACAAGCTGCTTTATTGACCTTAAAGATTGATCTGAAATCATAAGATTCATATTTTATTTTAAACAGCAATTTTTTATAGCTCTCTAAAATTTTGCATTTCCTTATCTATCTATAGATAAGGAAATTGACTTACATTTCCTTTTGTAATGTTTGTTCAGTTTATTTAGATCAGATTATCTTCATCTTTTTTATGTGCTATCCTTAGTACCAGCTGTCAGTAGGGTCCAGAGCTAGTTTGGAACTTTACTAAGGATAAAGGATAAGCATAGAGATCAATCACATCAAGAGTCTATAAGAAGACAGTAGTATCTCTGGTTTAAAGCCCCAGGGATAATATCTCAGAATTGGGAGCAAAGATTGTATTTGAAGGATTGTGTCTCTTATCCCTGACAAGTAACATGTTGTTATGGGATCTATGGGATATAGATTTTTATGGTGATTAGAGAGGGACTGAGCTAGAAAATAACTGCTTATTATGGGATAAAAGCACAAACCTTCATCGAAGTGTGTGTATTCCTTAGGACTGAGCTTAAGACTTTGTATAGCCTCTCACCAATGCCTGTAGTCATTCAGTCCTTCTAGGATCAGTAAAGTGCATTAGGATTCTGAAGATCCCACTGTTTCTCTGTTCTTCGTTGCCTCACAATGTCATCAGGCACTGCTATCAACAAGGGCTACTAGTAGCAAATGTATGTACCTTTTAAGTACCTACTATGTATCAGTTAGGTGGCTACATGTTGGACAAAATGGGGTAAAAGGATATCATTTTAACATGTTTCAAGCACTATGTCAAGTTCTTACTATATATTATTTCATTTTAATTGTGAAAAAGAAACCCTAAAAAGAAGGTATTATTGAATATATTTTACAGATACAGAGGCTGGAGTTCAAAAAGATGAACCTTCCTGCCTCCCTCTGCACCTACTCAATTATTAAGTCAGTCAAAGTTTCAGGATTCAAATCCAAGTTTATTTCATTCCAGATCTGATGCTCTTAACTAATATATGCTTCAGCCTCCAGACACCATTTTTTTTTTACCCTTCAAAGGACTAAAATCCTAGCCATACTGGTAAATGGCTAGGATTGGAGAAAGTGATTGTGGTAGGTAACAGCCAACACAGATGGGAGGAAACCATATTTTAGGCATTGGGAAGGGCATGTGCACATGCTGGAAAGAACATATTATGTTGTAAAGTTGGGCCCTGGAATGGAAACTGGGGAATGATCCAGGATGAGAATAGAGAGGTGGGTAGGGGTCTTGTATGACATCATTGTGTAGCACCCTTAAAGGATTGAATTTTTTCCATAAATCAGTGGGAAGACTTTGAAGATTTCATGAATAAGAGTAACATGATAAGATGTGAATCTTAGAAATAACATGTTGGAGGCTGTGTGGAGATTAGATTTGAAGTGAGCAAGACTGGAGACAGGGAAACAAGACTTTGCTGCTAAAAAGTAATCTGTGCAAGAAAAGATGAGTCCTGAAATAAGACAGTTATCCTACAGATGAAGAGGAAGAGTAGCTTTCATGAGTATTTAGGAACATAGTTTACTGAATTTAGTGGTTGAATTGAATGTAAAGAGGAAATGAATAAAGAAGAAAAAAGCCCTCAAAAATGATTGCTAATTTTCCATCTTGACTGAGTGTTTCATCAAAGGGGTGGCTACACAAGAAAAAACATTTTGTTGGGAAAATGATAGGGTACCTTGACAGGAACCCAGACAAGGGATTGAGTTCTACATATGGATCTGGAGCTCAGCAAAGAGGTCCAAGCTAAAGATATGCTTCTGGAACTTATCAGCATAAAGGTGGCAGTTCAAGTCATTAGGGAGATGAGATCTCTTTAGGAACACTGTAAAAGAAGAGGAAGAAGAGGATGAGTAGAGGAAGTTTAAGCATTTAAAGTATGAGTGGAAGAAGAGGAGACCGTGAAAAGTACAAAGTAGGAAAAGCCCAGTAGGCAGAAGGTAATGCAGGAATGGCTATAGTCAATTACACAAAGGGAGGTGAGAACTTTCAGAAGGGGTATGTGAGGAACAGCCTCAAATTTTACAGAGAAGTAAGAAAAGACTGAAAAGAATCCTTTGAATTTCCTAATGGGGTGATGATTTGAGATAACGTTTCTCTTCTGTGTAATGACAACTGTTGTTTCTCAAGTTCCTCCGTGGGATAGGAGTTAGTGCGGCTAGAGAAGGCTTGGGAGAGAGGCATAAGTTCAGGGTTTACATACCACTCCAATATTCAAAGAGAGGTGGCATGGTAAAAAGAGGAATTTTTTTCTCCTTGAAGTAAAATTACTGAAATAAACTATATGTAATTTACTTCTATGTTTGTGTTCCCCACCCAAGGAAATCAAGGAATTTCTTCTCATTAGAAGGCGATTGCCATAGAAATAAGAATTTATCCTTTTCCACCTTCAGAGCCCCCTCTAAGTATAATCTTAGACACATTAGATGAGGAATCTATATTTTCAATATCAGAAGTTGTGGGGGGTCCAAATTATGTGAGTTTGTAGATTAGTTTTAAGAACATAACTTCTATCGGCCAAACCAAGTTAGAATTGTGTTCTTATGCCCTATGATATTGGGCAATAAATTAGAAAATCTTTCAATGGATGAACTTGAGAATAGATGGGTCTGTGTTCAGACACCGTCTCATACTTGCTGGGAGATCTGGGAAATTTACTTAACTTCTTTCAGTTCCAAGTTCTTCATAGGTGAAGTGGGAATGATGATATCCACTTTATAAGGTTTTTACAAGTATTTAAGAAGATAATGTGCATTACATATTTAGAACAGTTCTTTGCGCATAATTACTGCTCAATAAACATTAACCACTATTATTTCTATTCTAAGCTCTAAAGTTAACCTTTATTCTCTGCTTTTGAGACCCTCCTTGCTTGTGCTTTTTCAGACATTGCTCCCACACCTCACCACCCCCACCTTCCTCAGGGTCCCCAGTCTCTCGTGTTTTCAATCTTCCTTGCCATCACACATGCCCGGAGGTCACTTTCCTTAAACAAATCAACATTTTTCTTTGGGGCCTGATGCCTAGTTAATGAACTTTGAATTTATTTCCTGCCTTTTCATGACCAAGTCTTCCAATGAGTAGTCTATATTCACTCCCATTTTAATCATAAATTAATTTCACAATAATTATATGTAATTTATTATAAATATCATTTTACAGTTTAATTTTGTTTGTAAAGTTTGAAATTAACTCTTAGTCTCCTGAAACTTAAACTCCTAGAATGGGTCACTGGTGACATATTTCTAGTGAAAATCAATAACCTTTTAAAATCTTCCACCTCTTGGGCCATTCAACTGCATGTGATTCTGTTGAGAATCTCTTCTTTGAAAAACCTCTCACTCTTCTTTCCTGTGTCACCACAACATCCTCAATCTTTGCTTCCCTGGTACTTCTTTTCCCTCCCACATCCTAGACACTGGAATTTCTCAAAGATTTGTCCTTAGCTTTCTCTTCTCGTTTTTATACTAATGTCTTCACAGAGTTTTACCTACTTAGAGTTTTTGCTTTACCTTTGATGATGAAAAGCATCACATCTACATCTGTGCTGTGTATTTTTAACTTGTACTCAACCTCTCTATTTACTCCTAGAACGTCTGGAATCCCTGCCATTTTCTCATTATCTTCGGCAGGTAAGCTCCAAGTTCACCCCTTTTTTGAGCTTTACTATTTTTCAGCCAGCAAAGACTTCTCCCTGTTCTATTTTTCTTTTAGACTGTACTTTTCAAATTAGTATCTATCTGAAACTGTGTGAAAACCCTATCCGCCAGTACTTATATGTACTTTGAGGACAGCACCCAGACTTATATTTTGTGTGTGAAACTAAAATACTTAATGATTAATTACTATGTCCACTTTTAAAAAATGACAGTGTTGTATTCATAGATGAAAAACAAAACATAGGTACACATCAGAGTAGAAATACTATTACACCCTAGTAGTGTAATACTTGGAAATTTGTGTTTATTGTTAGGCTTAGTTTATCTAATAATATTAATAGACATAATTAGAATATGAGATTTAAGTGTATTAAATATTGAGAGTCATATAAAATAAATGTACTAAACAAATGATTTTTTCCTCTTTTTTGTTATTATTTGACACTTGAACTTAATTTCATTTAATATGTTTTTCCATAACTTTGGTTAAGAAATGAATAGGAAAATTTTATGGCACTATTAAATGGGATATTTAGCAAACATTTTATGACTCACAATTTGAAGAATGCTATTAATTTTGAGTATAATTATTTCCATTAAAATCCACTACAATCTGATTTGTGCAGTTAATTAGGAAAAAAATCATTGGGTGGTGATTCTACATTGAAGAAATATTTTGTTTTGTGTGGTATTGAGCAAAGCTTTCTTAAACTTTCATGTTTTTCATTTGAAAAGATCCAAACTAAATCTCAAATAAATGGCAGATTCAGTGAAAATCAAACTAAACAATCTCTTTGGTACAGATTTATACAAAAAGGAAAGAATTTTTCATAGATTTGAACAAAAGGGCTCCATTTTCTTTATTCTCACCTAGTAAATAGCACAATCTCAGGAAGTATGTAAACTTGTTTTGTGTATTGTCTGGTTGAGAAATGACTAAAATTTTCTTCTGGATGGGGACCCTTGGGAGGCCTCTTGGTTGCGGTCAAAAAATAATTATGATACTATTGGGGGCCATATGTCAGAATTCTGAAAGCCCAATTTGAATTATTTTTCGCAGCTGAGTCACCACATTGCCTGAGCAAATTTTTATTTTTTCACCTCAATTTCTCTATCACAATTCAAAGGGAGATTTTGATCAGAAACTGTAATAAATTATTTAATAATGAGAAAAATTGATAGTATAAGAAGAGAAACATAGAAAACTAATAAAATAGGCCAGAAATTTTGCCGGGTTGGTGATGAGGGCCAGATGTGGCTGAATTATAGCTGAGATAAGTCAACAGCACTAGTGTTTGATCTGTCTATCCAAAAGAAATATGACTCCAAGATGGAATATTTCTGGCTCTAGGTATCAGCTTTATTTGATATGTCGCTACTGTGCTTTCATTTATTGATTCCTCTAGTCTATCAGAAATATATGTGTTAAATATCAACTGTGTGACAAGGTAACAATGATTGGTGTCACCACGAAAGCATATGATGAAGTTATAGCCCTGACCCTTGCTAAGTTTTCTCATTCATCTTTACCCAGGCCTTATTCCCAGATGGGAGTCATTTGCAAGAATCACAACATGTGGGTTTTATACTTTGGTGATTGTGGGATACATGGAGGTTACAGTTTGAGAAAACATGTTTCTGGCTTTTGAACTTATCATGTTTCCTTTGTTGCCTCTGCTCTGTACTGGGAACTCCAAGAAATTCAGGACGAGATAGGACTTGAAAAGTGTGAAGCCAATTTTAAATAGCTCAAGTCCTCCTGGAGCAGGGGAAGATGGCCACTGTGAGTTATAAGAATGTGCTTAATGATGCTGTGATATATGTGACAGCTGAGATTTGAAGGTGGGAGACAAAAGAAAGTGAGTATAGCCCTGTTTTAATATTTTTTTCCTATTCTAATGAATCACCCGGGCTTGCCTCTTTTAACCATGGGGTAGTCTTTAAATAATTACAAAAGACCTGGATAGGTTCATTCTTTTCAAAAAGAGATTTTTATTCCACTTGTATTTTTATTGATATTGTTTCCATTATCTTTCTTCATCCTTTTTATTTGCACTGTGTATTTTAAAAGATGTATTCATTTTTCTTATAAAATATTAAAAACCAGAAAGGTTTATAAATAAACACAAATATAAGCAACAGAACAGTGTCTCCTTTTATAGTTAGGTTTATGAAAATGTAGAGGAAAATGATTGGATATAGGTTGATTCCATGAAGCCAGGGATAGAAAGAACAGAGGGAAGAGGATTTGCATGGTATTTTTGTATGACACTTAAAGTCCAAGTTATTCCCACAATTATTTCCATATTCCCAACTTAATTCCAAGTGACCACCATAGAGACTTGTCAGTCCTAAAGCACATTTTCTATGTAAGGAGGAAATTCGCTATTGCAGAAACTGTAACCTCCAAGGGTGTGTCCTTAAGCTCTTTCAGATGTTTTAGGCTTCTCTGACCCCGTGTAAGTTACTATCAGAGGGGAATTTCCTGATTCGAAGTCTTGTCACTTCAGTGACTTTCTAGATAGAAATGAGAGAACTCAGAAAGTTTTGAAAAAAATTTTAGTTCTTCCTGGCAATAACGCATTTTTTTCCTGTATATCATTTGAACATGAGGAACTCATACTATCTTAGGAACAAATATGAAAAAATTTTCTGGAAAACAATTTTATTTTTGTATCAAAAACTGGAGAATGCTACTGTTTTTCTCCGGCAGCTCCACAATAAAAGATGCATTCAATATCATGAGGAAAATGGCTACAAATGGTGCTTTTTCTTTTCAAATTTCCCTTTGTATAAGTATAATGAAGGTAAAATTTGAGTAATTAATAATATAAAATTGACATGTGCCTTAGTTTTCTTTTTCTTTTTTTCTTTTTTTAAAAAATTTTCCAGGGCCAGGCGCGGTGGCTCATGCCTGTAATCCTAGCTCTCTGGGAGGCCGAGGTGGGCAGATCGTTTGAGCTCAGGAGTTCGAGACCAGCCTGAGCAAGAGCGAGACCCCATCTCTACTATAAATAGAAAGAAATTAATTGGCCAACTAATACATATAGAAAAAATTAGCTGGGCATGGTGGCACATGCCTGTAGTCCCAACTACTTGGGAGGCTGAGGCAGCAGGATTGCTTGAGCCCAGGAGTTTGAGGTTGCTGTGAGCTAGGTTAACGCCACGGCACTCACTCTAGCCTGGGCAATAAAGTGAGACTCTGTCTCAAAAAAAAAAAAAAAATTTTCTGGTGCCGTGACTAGGATTTGAACCGAATAGTTTTCTTGGTATTAAAAATGTACATATACTATGGACAGTCATCTAGAATTTACTTCAAATTTCCATTGACTTTCTTACATAGAAACAGATATCACCATATTCCTTTTCTAAAAAGTGAAAAAGGGAAGTGACAAAGAACAAATGTTTCATGCTTCATTGATTATAGGACTCAAATAAGAAGACTGTGTGGTATGTGTGTATGTAAGAATGAAAGAGAGAGAGAGAGATGGACAGAGAGAGAGAAGAAGAAAAAGAGAAGGAGAGAGGTGTTTGAGTGAGGAGAAAGGAGGGTTTTTGGCAAATAAAAATGCTTATCCATACTTAAAACATAAAAGTTAGCCTAAAATAACGTAAAGTAGAAAAATGGCTATAAGGGAATACTAAGAAGAAAGAAATTGATGGGATAGGATATTTTCCACAGTAATTAAAAATTTTTATATTTATGTTCTTATTTCCTAAGCTCAAGGCTCTGTGATTACACATAGCTGACACAAATAGATTCTGATTGCAAACTTTAAATTCAAATAATTTATTATTTAGATTTCATTTTTGTGGTTTTCTTTATCTAACCATTGATTTTTTTTTTTTTTTTTTGAGATGGAGTTTCACTTTATCACCTAGGCTAGAATGCTGTGGTGTCAGCCTAGCTCACAGCAACCTCAAACTCCTAGGCTCAAGCAATTCTCCTACCTCAGCCTCCCAAGTAGCTGGGATTAAAGGCATGAGCCACCACACCTGGCCTTCATCTAACCATTGAGATGACCACACTGTTGATAAAGAGGATTTAGTAAAATTAATGTAATTATTTGTAATAATATTAGAGCAATGAATTAGACCAAAATAATTCTCTAAAAAAATTTAAAGTCATTTAAATTAAATATGATCAAAGAGTTTGCCATAGAATAATGAAACATAGAGTGGTTAAAACAATGGTGCCAAATTTGAAACTATTTTTATTGGAATTTTTATTAATGTTTATTTGTATATAGAAAAACCAATTTTTCAGAAAAAAATCTTTTTCTGATTTTAAAATTATTAGGTATTAGTGCACAAAACTGGCCTCATTTTTGATGCTCACACATGTAACATATTTTGAACATGGCATCACTTTTCTTCATTCCTGATTCAGTTAGTTCTTGAATACAAAAAAAATTGTTTTATACTGATTGCTGTCCTTCATTCTAGTATGTTTATGGACCTAGCATAAGTTTTGAAACTTCAAAATATTTTCCAGTGGAATGTAAGTAGCAAATTTAATTGTGAGTCTTTTGATTTTTGGAATAAACATGTAGCACAGTGTTTGACTCAGAGTAGATAGTCAATTTGTTTTTGTGGAAAGAATGAAATCTTCAAACTGACTATTCTACATGGATTGGTTAGACTAAGTTTTGCTACATGAAAACAGACTGCTTTCATAAACTTATATAGTATTTTGCAACTTTAGATGTGTCGGAATCAATTTATCACCAATGCAAAAAAATGATTTAAATATTGTCCACGGATTATTCCTCTGGATAAGTATATTACATATTAGTTAGTATGCAAATTAAATAGTAATTCACACAGAAAAATTAAACTTTAATAAAGTAGACAAAATTAAAAGTGAAAATCATAAAACACCTAACCTTACTGAACATGGCTGTTGTTGAATTGGAAATATAGGCAAGCTACTTTCTTGGCCATAGTACTTGCCAACACCAGGTTCAATTAACAGCCAATGGCGTGAGCAGCGTCTCAAGAGTCCTGATTAGATGGACATGCCCACCACCCACCTTCACAAAATATTTACAGGTGCTAGGAATCACAGGCACATAATAAGAAGGAAACTATTAACTTGAGAGGAGTGGTTGGACTCCCATATTTTCTGCTATTTCCATATAGAGATGAAATTTGTGGTGAATAAAGACTTCATAATCATAAATGTCTAATAATTCTAATAAATCATTCAAAACATGTACTTTTTTGATTATGAAAATACATGTACAAGATGAATCAAATTTCCTGGAACATAAATTCCTTACTGTTTTAGGGAATATACATTATAAAATGTCTTAGAAGTGCAGTACTATATCCCCTTGGGCTTCATGTTTGTCCTTAACTGGTGAATCTGTGTCTTATCTAATAAGAAATGCTTGTAATATTCTTGTAGATCATACGATTTAAAGATATTAAAAAAATCACTCATTCCTTAATTCTTTAAATCATTTACCAAATATTGAGAGTCTCCCAGGTGGGTTAATACTGGGGATAGAGAAGCCAAAAAGAAATGGCCTATATTCATGGGATGAAACATGAAAAAGTTATTATACATAAAAATTGTTATAAAGAAAAACCTATCATCAGATCCAAAAGGTCTACTGTACATCATGGTGACTATATTTACAATCTATCATATACTTGACAATTGCTAAGAGAGTAGATTTTAAGTGTCCTCACTTAAAATCTCACCCAAAAGAAATGATATGTAAGGTAATGCATATGTTAACTAGCTTGATTCAACCATTGCACAATGTATGCATAAAACAAAACATCATGTTGTATGCCTTAAATATATGCAATTTTTGTTTGTCAATTAAAAAATTTGGAAGGAACAAATGAGAAAAGCAGAAGCACACAGCATGGTAGTTTGGTCTGTATTATGGTCTTTTTCATATTCTTCCATGCACCTGCAATGCCCCCTTCAGGCACTAAAGTCCCACTTTCCAGGCTGGGCTCTGGGACCCATCTATGCCTTTTTCTGGTGTCTTGTGCTCATGTATGTACCTCTTTCATAGTCTTCAACATGGTATTAAAAATGATCTCTTTATGTGTCTGTTTCTATCAGTGATTCATACACTTCTTGAGGGTGGTGACTGATATCCATCCTTCAATCTTAGTCACAATGATACAACTGAGTAGGTTAGTAGCTTTGCTGAAAGTTGAATTCTTGGGAGGCGTCATGATGAAGAGTAAGAGCATCACTTTTCTAGGGACTGGAAGACTGAATTCTACTCTTAGGCTGCCACCACCAAGTTTATGGGAACTGCAAAGAAGGACATCACATGAACTTGGGTGGCTGTTCCCGACACTGAGCTGTGGTAGACACTTGTGGTACTTTGCCTCTTCCTCTCAGCCCACCTCTGATTTCAGCCACTGCTGAACATTCTCTGGGAGCTCAGACTCATCTCTTGCCGGCAGCTGTCTCCTCTCTACCTGGGGATTGTCCCAGGAAAGTGCAGACTGGAAATGGCAAGGATTTCTCTTCCTAGAGGCAATCATTAACCGAGGACAAGGGAAGCTGCTGGAGAAATTTTTCAGCCACTTGTGTTTTGTGGAGGGACCAGTGAGGGTGGATGATTCTTCAGGGTATTTGGTGTGCTTCTCAAAGGACCTGGCAGAATCAAACCCTCATTTATAACACAGCCTTGTTTACTTTCCTTCTACTCACTCTCCTGCTCCCTCATTCCTGCTTCCTGGGATCTCCTTCCAAATAAACCACCTGCACCCAAGTTTAAATCCCTGCCTTAGGCTCTGCTATCAGGGAGCTTCAAACCAAGACACCAGCCTAAGCAGCAGAGGTCTTAAGTGGTAACCTAACGTGGCCTGTTCTTTTCTAGTCTGGATTTCCACACAAAACCCAATATGATTTCTCTCACAGCCTGCACATGTACTTCCTTAATGATGGAAGTCTAGCCAAGGACAACCTGGATAACATTTTTTGTTGTAGACTATCTTCCCTCTAATTTCTAGGCAAGATTTATATAATTTTGATATTTGTCTCATTTGTAGACAGGAAACCATGAGCAGGACACATGCACAAACCTATGCAATAGCCTGATATTATGAAAATCCCTGCTCCCATTGGGCCTTTTCTGATACCACTTGAGTGGAAGGGTTGGGATGCCTCACTACCAACATACCCCACTTGGTCTTTGCTGGTGGGGCTAAATTTGAGAGTTTTTCTTGCTTTGTGGTGTTTGGGTGTTTGGCTAGAGTAGAATGCTTATTTTCTAAAAGTCCACAGGCTTGTTGGGCTGTTCCCTTTGAGTAATAAGAGCAAGCTGTGAACTCCGTTTTTTTTTTGGTCTTTGTCCATTGATGTTTCTGGATTGCTGACTTCTTCAGACAGAAGTTTGGGATACAAGAGGCATAGAAAACTCCAAAACCAAAACCCCCCAAAACTCACTACTGTGTCTTTCCATAAGTCTCAAGGTCTCTAGGCAGTCTTCTTTCTTCTCCCTACCTTATATTTGTTTTGCATATAATGTATCCTTTGGAGCACCACCCTATCTAACCAACCTTCACAGCTTAGAGCCTCAGTGGGCTCTGACCAGGCTCTCTCACTGTCCGGTTACCTGCTTCAGGCTAACTCTGAACCCGAAAGGAGTGTCTGGCTGTAGAAGGGGTTGTGCCTCCCCTGGTCCAGGCTTCTGCCATATTCCCACTGGCATCTCCATTTTCTCCACCCTCTATTGTTGGGTATGTGTCTTTTTGTCGGCTTCCTCTGTGGTTTTCCCAGTGTCTAGTCTATGCGTGCACTAAGTTGAAAAACTGAATAAAAATTCTCTGTAGTCTGGAGAATGAGTACCAAAGGGGTAAAAATAATTTCAATTATGCTATAATTTGGCATATTTGTTCATGTAGAATTTAAATTTATCATTTAGTGATTTTACTTTTAAATGGGTTTATTTGGACTTTACACAAAATGATTTTCCAAAAGAAAAAAATTTGATTCTCTTTGTCAGAAAACTGATGTGTGTGTATGTGTGTGTGTGTGTGCTATATTTCTAAATAATAAAGAAAAATATTCACACTAATATAATACATGAAAAAAATCTCAGTTTAAATACTGTCTCTGTTTTGTTAACAAAGCTACTTGTATAATTATTTTTAATTCCAAATACCTCAATATTCACCATAATTACTGTTTTTTTCACCCTGGTATTGAGAGTCAAGAAAAGTCAGACAGAAAGAATGTGAAATAGAGTGGTTACTAATGCAGAAAGTGTTTAACCCCAGAACCCTAATATCAATTAAACTAATATTATGGCTTCATGATTTTCTTTAGAAAATAATTTTACCCTTCTAAATTGTCTTTCACAAGATACTTCTTGCTGCCAGCCATGTCTCAAGGGATGTGAACTGACTGGAAATTTTAAACATCTATAAAAATGTTTATTGAATTTTAAAATAAGATTATCCACCAACAATAAGCAATCACCATTTTCATGTTCGTTGAGCAATTGTTCCTAGTTTGAACTACAAACTTGGACTAAGGAATTCAGGAAAAAGAGCAAAGTACAGTAAATTGTTTGCATGGATTATACATTTATAGGTACTAAAAAACAAATAAACCCATTCGCCAACCAAACAAACCTTCACTGGAAACACATTGGACATAAAACAAGTTCATATGTATTTGAACAAGTCCAATGTACCTCAAAGAAAAAAAAGCATGACAACAATGTGTGTTAAACATTGTTCTTTTCTGAAGAGTTTATGTTAACATTTTCTCTTTATGCAACTTTTCCCTTTAAAACTTAGGATGGCTTAAGGGGAAAAGGGATGATATATTAGTTTCTACTATTCCTTCACTTACGAAGAAAACCCCAGAGTATGGAAAAACCCTGTGTTCATATCCTCCAACTGCCTGTCTGTTAAGAAAATCCCTGCTTAAGATTATGTCTGTCTCAACTACAGCAGACACAGGGACCTCCTCCCATTTAGATGCATGCCACTTTTTTGTCAGCTTCAATTGTTGGAAAGTTTTTCTTCATATTGAGCAGAATTGATATTCCATATTCTAGTTTTATCTTATGGAGTAAATCTCTTCCAATGTCTCTTCCATGTCATAGGCTTTATTTACTTTTTTTTTGTTGTGTTTTTTGTTTGTTTTATTTTGAAATATTATGGGGGTACAGATTTTAAGGTTTTAATAAATGCCCTTCCCCCTCTCCCCCACAAGTTTGAGTTTCCAGCATGACCATCCCCCAGATGGTACACATCTCACTCATTATGTATGTATATACCTGCCCCCCTCCCCCCTGCCCAATACCCTATTACTGTAGTACCTATGTGTCCACTTAGGTGCTGCTCAGTTAATACCAGTTTGCTGGTGAATATATGTGGTGCTTGTTTTTCCATTCTTGGGATACTTCACTTAGTAGTATGGGTTCCAGCTCTAACCAGGAAAATACAAGATGTGCTATATCA
>VSMD01085228.1:0-50685 GCA_008750895.1 Mirza zaza
GGAACATAAAACTTGATTTGAAAGAAACACTTAAAATCCAAAGACAAGGCATATTCGAAAGTTTTTTGAAAAAGATAAAGTATATTGCCAAGATTGCACCACAGAGAAATAAAGAGAAAAGAAGGCACTGGGAGGAGAGTTGAGTTGCTCTTTTAAGGCATGGCTGTTTAGCAGTTTTTTCTTGATAGAAAGCAGATTATTAGAGAGCAAGAAGCTCTTTAGTTTTCTCCATATTCTGAGCTGAAGAAGAAAATTACACAGAGTAAAATCTTAAGAAGGGATCTGGACTTTGGGAATATCAGGTTAAAAAAACCTGTGAAAGGGTGTTTTATGAGAGCATTAGAATTAATAGCAAGGAGATTAAATGCAGGATATAGTTGCCGTGAAGGCAGAAGTGGTTAGAACAGACAGAAGACCTGTCAAGGCATTTGGTACTCAAAAAGTGGAAGAAGTTTTGAAATAATCTTTATGGAAGAATGGGAGAAATAAGAATTAAACGGTGATATTTAATTCTTGCATTTAATGGAAGAAGAAAGCCTAATTTGTGCCTGGGAGAATATATTAATATTTCTTTAAGTCTTACTGAAAATATTTATCTTAGGCCAAATAGTTATGGGGAAAGTGAGAGAGTCATGTTCATATTTACACTCTTCACTGTTAAATCATACTTCTGATTATTTCAGTCACATCTGGAGTAAGTTTACAATTGGGGACCACTGCCAAATGCAAGGATCCAGTATTTAGTTGGTAATATCAACTACAATCACAAGCAGAACGCCAAGAAGGAAATCATCAGTCTCTTTAGAGCTGACTTGTGCTTCTAATTAATATAGTATCTCAAGTGTCTCATCAAAATTTCCTTTCAAAAATAATATGAACTCCTGGTGAACGGATAAAGGCAGGAGATACTATGGACTAGATAGAGGATGAGGGCCTTTAGCTAGAGACAATCTGTTTACAAAAACAGGCCTGGACTGCTTTTGAAAGTCATCAAGCAACAATGGTCTTCAACCAGTCTTTCTTATAATAAAATAAGGAAGGAAGAATTCATTCCAAATTTTATTTTTTAAATTATATTTTTTCAATTTTTATATATATTTTTATTTACTTACTTTTTCTTTTCTCATTGGATGCCAAGTTCTGTCATTCCAAATTTTAAAAGTAGATTGGTTAGAAGTTTAGCTGCATTCTTCTGGGAAACCTATTTTCTCTCCTCCTAGACTCCCCCCTTAAGTAGGGCATACCGGTCAGAATTCAAAACCTGCTGGCCAAGTTTCTAGGATAAACAAGACTTTGTTGTGGCTCTAGAATGAGCCCTGTCTTGAAAGCTGATTTAGTTTGGAAATAGGGGAGAAGGGAGAGGAAGAGGAGTTCTTAAATAAAAGGAATACGGACTTTAAAAACAAACAATGAGGTTCAAAATGCCTGGATTTTGTTCCTGGCACTAGTATTTCTGCAGGCAACTTTAGGTCCTGACACTACTAAGTCAGCTTGGCAGAGCCGAGAGCTGGCGGCAGAGCTGAGGAAAGCTCCAGTGTGGAAGCCATCAGGAAGTGGGAATCGGCTATGTGTACAGAGGTGGTCTTAGAAAACAATATAAGTTTTTTGGGAAAGCAGGCAACAACTGACACTACTTGAAGGAAAAATGTAGAATAAGGAAAATCCCCCACTGAATACATTAGATAGAAGAACATGAGGTTAAGTATTAATATCAGAAATAAAGGAAACTAAGAAAATGGTTGACTTTTTGTTGTTGTTGGCTGATCTTTGAAATAGAGGGTTTAAACATTTTTTCTTTTATGCTATGTTGCCCAGGCTGGCCAAAAAAAAAAATTTTTTTTCTTTTAAATCCATCTTTATAATGCCAACGCAAGCCCCTCAACTCAAGGAAAGTAAGATGAAAAATGAAAGAAAGTAAACAGGTTTAGTTAAGTGCTTGCCAGTAAGATTGAAGGTTAAAGGGAAAAAGTTGCAAAACAGTGATATTTTTCCAATTTCCTTATAGAAGAAGCCATTGTTCACTGAGCTAATAACATTTTTCAATTAAGAAAATTATATTTTTTATAATACTAAAGTATCTACTTTTTTGCTCTTCACTTTATTGAGATAAAAATACTTCGACTTGTAGTCATTTTAAATGCTTTGAAACATAGTTCTGATGATTGCAACAAATTAATATGTGAAAATTAATGATGTTTTAAAAATTGTATGACTTGATGTAAAAGAGTCAATGCTAACCTAAGTTTTTCTTAGTGGTGTATTGTTTCCAACCCCTATAAAAGATTAGCTTATCTCAGATTTATCAAACTTAGCACTCTTAACATTTTGGGACCAGCTAATTCTTTGAAGGGGGGGCATATTCTGTGTATTACAGGATGTTTAGATGTTAGATACCAATAGCAGCTATGAGAACCAAAAATGTCTCTAGACATTGACAAGTGTCCTGTGAAGGGGAAAATCATCCCCAGTTGTGAACCATTGGTTTATCTTAACAGTGTTGAGATAAACTACTTAAGATTCACCTTCGAATTACAGTAGAAATAAAGTAAGCATGTTTGTTCAATTATTATCCTCAACAATGGAGCGTTTGTGACAAAGTAACTGGTGTTGAGGTCATGCATATAAAGCACCTAGACTGCCTGGCTCTGCTTCAGTACTTAAAAATATTAGCAATGACAATGATGGCTTGGAGAGAGAAGAGGAGGAAATGGAAAGTGGGAAGGGGATGAGGACGGGCATATATCACACTTTCCATGCTTGGAAATGTGTAGCATCAGCAGACTCTGATTCCCACTTGGCACTAGGTCAGAGCTTGTGAGCTGGAAGGAGAGTGGAGCAGTCAGGTGGAGGTAAAAGAATTTGATGGGTTTTTCCATCAAAATGTTGGTTTTTCTTGTTACAATTATCTCTGAGGCTCAACTTCCTCACACAAAGGGCATTTTCCGGTACTAATGAATTATTCACTTGGCTTTGTGAAAAAGACACACCCATCAGACAAGTAGGATTCATTTCTAGAGCAGATTTAAAGAAAACAGATGTTATATTATTCACTGATTCAGTAAAGCTTTAAAACTTCCTCCTAGTACATTTAGATTGACTGAAATCCACGCCCATTTTGCATATAAATTCAATAAATATTTCATGCATGTGATGCACTCAATAAATGCTAACTGCATGCCCTTTTCTCACATTTCCTGCAGTGAACACTAGCAAGGGTCTTGTGAAATAAATGTCCTACACTGTAAAGGGAGGCTGAGAGATTCAGCAAAGATAAGTGGCTGTCCAGGGTAATTCAGGATGTTCTGACACGTGAGCACACGTCTTTCTTCTCATGGGTCCGGGGTCCCTTCTGCCACCCACAGCTGCTCTTCATGAACGTGTGTGCTTAAAGCTGAACACAGGCAATCCATACAGCTCCTGAGAAATGGCAGACAGCATATTTTCTCCTTATCCCTCTTTTGTCTTATCTCTTTTTCTTTTCCCCTCCCGCTTCGATTCCTTAGGCCTGTCAGTAACACCCTGCGGTTGCTCATCCTGCTACAGGGAGCAGCGTTGAAGAGGTTGTTGCAGACGCATTGCGCCTGAGATCCAGCTGCTTGCACTAAGAGGTACAACCCTGCAGACAGTTTTAATAGAAGTGATGTACCATTGGTTTTGCACCATCAAAGACAGCAAGTGGGACCCTCGCGGATGCCTACAGGAGCTTGCCCTAGGGCCACGTTACTATTGGCCAGTGGGTATATGTGAATACAGCTATACTGGTTTTACATTAGTGAACTGCTTCCTTCTCTTTGGTAAATAGTTGCTGGCCCAAGCCCCT
Organism: Mirza zaza; assembly: GCA_008750895.1. Lineage (NCBI taxonomy): Eukaryota > Metazoa > Chordata > Mammalia > Primates > Cheirogaleidae > Mirza > Mirza zaza. The sequence continues at coordinate 3,821 of VSMD01085228.1, forward strand.
GAGCACTCCTGCCCTGAGCCCTGGCCCAGTCCTCCCACCTCCTTGCAATACAGTACTGATTTTAAAATATTTTGACTAGTGCTTTTAATGCTTTTAGCTGATAATTGAGTTCTGTAAAGACATATAGTTTATTGAGCTTGCAGATCACACAAGGGGACAAATTTGCAATCATATGGGGTAAGTGGGAAAAGTGGGAAGAGATTTAAGAGGAGTAGGGTAGAAATATGGTATTAATTTCTCCGCACTTTGACAGTGATGCTAATCATCACCATTCCTCAGCTTTGATCTAAGGAGAAAGGTGAGAGGAGAAATAAGAGGCCTGCTAGAGAAGGGAGTGCCTGGCATAGAGTAGATGCTCAATAAATATTTGTGACTGAATAAATAATACATGACCGAATGATAACTAGAAGTTCCGCCTCACAATATTTGTTTTTGTGAGGATTGAATAAGATAATTAATCATTGCAACAAATGTAAAACATCTGCTCTGTGTCAGGTTTGGGCTAGGATACAAAGTTGAATCAAATACGGTGTTACCAACCAAAGACTATTAATCACTTTAGAATGGAAACATAAGGTTGAGAAATGACACAACTATGCAGCTAGGAATTGATGGGCCAGAGAAAGGTCTGATATTAAAAAGAAAAAAAATGATACTGGTATAAGCAGAAGTAGAACCACCAAGATTTATGAGATAATTCTCCCACTATACTTGACACCTCACTAAACTTATACTTGGTATGGATTCCTTGCCCTCTGCTTTCTAGCTGCGATCTAAGGGAAGTCTTAGATCCAGATCACATGGAAAAAAGGAACAAGGTCAGCACGTTTATTTCCCTGGATTCCTCCCTGTAAGATCACCATAGACTGGCTGCATCCCTTGACCAAAAGTCAAGACAGCCCTCTCCACGTGACTTTGTCCTTCCAGGTTTTGGTGACCTTTCCCTTCCCTCATCCCTTCAAGCATAGGTGCCTTGCTGTCCCTTGTAGTTTTGTTAAGCTCTACCCACACCTTCATTCAACTCTCCTTGAATCATTTTGAGTGTGCTGTGTGACCTAATACAGTACACCATTCTGGCACCAACTGATGGGACCAAGGAAGGTAAGAACTTTAGCTTTTACTGTAAGTACAACGAGAATCCATCAAAGGGTTTTAAGTGGAAGAATGAAGTGATCTGATTTTTTTTGGAACTCTCAATTTTGATTTCTTTCTTAGCTGCCTGTACTATGTAAGTACTAATAAGTACTGTAATATTTTTTTTAATAATTTTTTTCAAGAAAAGGAGATGCTATACTTTCTGAATCTTCATATTTTTGAGAATATTGTGTTTGTGGTTTTCATATGTAAGTGACACCTGGTTGGGTATAAAATTCTTGAGTCACAGTTGCATCCTCTCAAAACTCTACAGATGCTGTTCAAGGGTTCTGTAATTTAGTGGTAGAGAACACCGACGCAAGTCTCATTTTTTGCTTCCTTGGTAGTAACAAAGTTTTGTGGCCTCAATGTTTATAGGATCTCCCTCTTCAATATTACTGCTTTTTTTTTTTTTTTTTTTTTTTGAGACAGTCTTGCTTTGTTGCCCGGGCTAGAGTGCCGTGGCGTCAGCCTAGCTCACAGCAACCTCATCGTCCTGGGCCCAAGCGATCCTCCTGCCTCGGCCTCCCAGAGTGCCAGGATTACAGGTGTGAGCCACCATGCCCAGCCCACAATACATCTTAATGTGTCTTTTCTTGTGTTTGACAAAACCTCTTTTATTTTTCTATAGGACTGTCTTAAAGTTTAAGTTCTAACCAAAGAATAAAACTTTTTGATGATTTCTTCCACGGGAACACTGGGCAATTCTTAGTAATCGTTTTTTGCTTTTTGTTTCCTAGATCTGTCATCATCCTCACCATTTACATTTTTGATCCTTTTCTTCTGTGTTCTGTGGCAGCTTCTTGAGCCTCCTTCACATCGTTGATTTTCTTCAGTCAATTCTACTTCTTACTGTTTTAGTGAAGGGCTTAATGTTTGTCTTGCAGTTTGTTTCCTGGCAAATTATTTTAACTTGTTCCCCTTTTAGTTGACCTAATTATCTTCATAACACATTTAAATATATTTTTATCTCACTTTTTCTCTCTTTATGACTTTCTGAATTATGAAGGCCATGTCTTTCATCCTATCGCAGATACTGAGATACTCTAAAGGTCGATTTTAATTCTTTCAGGAAATCATTCTCAAAATTATGATTTTCCTTTGCATCCTCAGGATAATTGACTCATTCAACAATTATTTGAGCAGTCACTATGATACTGCTATAGTGAGTGGTTTGGGATATATCGGAGAACAAAAGAGTGAAAAATCCTTATGAAGCTTACATTTGAATGGGGGGAAAGACAATAAACAAAAAACAATTAGATACTACAGAATGTTAGAACTCTTAAATGTTCTGCAAAAATTGAGAAGGTAAAAGGACTGAAGTATACTCAGGGGGGACTTCATTGAGAAGGTGAAATCCGATCACAGACTCGGAAGGCATTCAAGAAAATTGTCCGTGCAGCTGTCCGAGGACGGCCATTCCTGCAGGGGACACGGCAAGTGCAAGGCCTTACTTGCGGCAGGAGCACACCAGTGTGTGTGAGAAACCACGTAGAGGCCCGCGCGGCTGCAGCACAGCGAGGAAAGCAAAGACAGACAAAGAGGTCAGCAGGTAACTTGGGGATCCATCATGAGAGACCTTGGAAGCCACTGACAGGATTCTGGCTTTTACTCCAAGGAAGATGGAGAGTTTTGAGCAAAGAAATGGCCCAATCTGATTACATTTTGAAAGAATTTTAGCCATCCTGGTGATAAGAGACTATGGGGAGAGTGGGAGTGGTAGAAGCCTGAGATCAGTTAGAAAGCTACTGCAGTATTCCAGGTAAGAGATGATGACAGTACGAGACTGGGTGGTCACAGTGGAGGTAATGAGAACTGGTCAAATTCTAGATATTTATGTATATATGGATGTATGTAATAATGAGTGACAGGGTCTCACTCTGTTGCCCAGGCTAGAATGCAGTAGCTCACTGCAACCTCAAATTCTCGGGCTCAAGCGATCCGCCCACATCAAACTTCCCTGTAGCTGGGACTACAGGTGCATGCCACCACACTCAGCTTTTTTGTTTTTTGTACAGATGGGATCTCACTATGTTGCCCAGGTTGGTCTCAAGCAATCCTTTTGCCTTGGCCTCCCGAAGTGCTGGGATTAAAGGCATAAGCCACTGCGCCTGACCTTTAGATATATTTTAAAGGTAGAACCAGAGTATTTCCTGATGAATTAGAGGTGGGTTGTGAGAGGAATTAAGGAGTCAGTGTGACTACCAGGCTTCTGGCCTGAGCAACTGGAAGGATTCAGTTGCCACCAACTGAGACGGGACAGAATACATGCGGAGTAGGTCTGGGGGGTAGATTGGAATTTTGATGTGGACATGCTAAATTAGAAATAATAATGAAGTCAAAAGAACATTTATGAGTCTAAATACAAGAGAAGAGACAAACGAGATTCGTTAGCACACAGACGCCATTTCGAATTATAAGATTAGGTAAGATTACTAAAGGGAAGTGTGTAGAGAATAAAGGCTGACTCCTAGAGCATGCCCATGTTAAGAGGTGGGGAGAAGAGGAGGAGCCACCATTAAGGAAGAAGAAACCAACCTGGAAGCACGCATTAAGCAGAAGAGTGATCAACTGCGCCAAGTGCTGCAGCTGTGCAAAGATAAGGGCTAAGAATGGACTGCTGGATTTAGCAACGCAGAAGTCACTGGTGACCTTCATAAAAGCAGTTTGGTGGGGTGTGGAGGGCAAAACTTGACTAAAGTTTTTAAGAGAATGAACAACAACAAAAAACTGGAGACAGCAAGTATAGCCAAATCTTTCAAGGGCTACTGCCATAAAGAGGAACAAAAACATGGGTGGAAGCTGGCAGGGGAAGTGAGGAAAACAGATGAGTTTTTTAAGAAGGAATAAGCAGCAGCAAGTTTGCATGTTACTGGGAATGATCCAGAAGGATGCCATCTTTCTCTCGTTTTACAGTGTTATGGACAGGCCCCATAGGCATCTTTTCAGACCTCCCCAGATGAGACATGGCCCTATTATTAAGTAGGGTAAGTATACTACCACTGGTCCTGCTCAGTTGTACATTTGGCTACTGGTCAAAATCCCTTCTTGTATCTACAGCTGGAAAGCAGGGTGATATTCACTGATCCACAACAGTTTTTAGCATTTAATGGCAGTCACTAAGTCTGGCTCTGGCGGATTTAGGTAGGATCTGACCTTCCTGCCTAGTTTCCTCACCTGTTCCATAGTTGGATTGTATGAAATGCTATCATTCTCAGAATGCATTGACCAGGGCATGTCCCAACTCCTTCCTGACTGCACACTTTATTTGTAGAGACTATCTCAGGGTAAAATGTACCCCCAATATCATCCCCCTCCCACACCTTTCTGTAGTATTGAGAAGACAAAGTTTACTGTGTGGGCAGAGGAAGGCTGGAGAGAATGAACGCTATTCTGGTTGCCATGCAGCTGAAGGACAGGTGTCAGGTTTTTGATGGGGACATGTAAGTTTCCAAGAAATTTGTCAGCTTTCCTCTCTTTCAAGTAGCACCGCTGAGGTAAGGCATGACTATACCACCAGTGGTTTTTTTTTTTTGTAACTGAGCTTCTAATTTTACACTGAGAAATTCCTCCCAGATTGTATCAATAGGTTGCCTATTAGGCATAAGTTTTGGTGATAGGATACCTTCCCTTTCCTTATTTTTCCTCCATGTACTTTATTGGGAACTAGGACAGATTAAATCAGGGGTGATTATCCAAATGTTATTGTTAAATAATATATGTTTTGAAGTTAAGGCAACATGTAAGACATATTCAATAAGCCAAAGTGCTTAATTTTTGTTTTCTATGAAATAGTTTATTTTACTATTCACTATGGAGGGGCTAAAAATACATAATTTGATATTAACACAAAGCATTAAACTTTGTAACACTGTTAAAAATGGTTATGAGGAAGAGAGAGCCAGAGAACAGGGCACATGACATTTACATTTGCTCATTTCCCACCACACATCTTAAAACAGCAAAGGCACTTATCAGAACGGTTAAATAGAGGAGTATAGAATTTAAAATAATGACATATACCCCAGACATAAAATAAAGTGCTTGATTTTCTTATAGTTTGACTTCTGACATTTCACTAAAATCTTTGCTGATTTATATAATTTACTTTGTAGCCTTAAGGTATGTAACAAGTGACTTGATTACATGATCACTTCAAATTAAAATAACCTAATGGAATACTGTAAAAACGGAATTTTTCCATACCCAATTACTTTAAAAGAGCACGCCTATATCTTCAGGCACAGGTGAGACGCCCCATTCTGAAATCAGTTACGTCCTCTTTCCAGGGAGCACCACGGAGTCAGCTCTCACTTATTAGCACACCGGTGCCCGTGACTTCCTAGGCACATTCATTCCACACACATTCAGCTAGCATCTGTCAGGCACATGGCACTGTGCTGGGGGAGACAGAAACACGGTGGGTCCTGGCTTTCACAAGCTTACATTTACCCTCTGTAATTGGGTCTGTCATGTTTTTCTTTCAATTCCTACTGACTTGTTCCAAGCAGCTTCTTAGAATGAAACAGGAGCCAGAATAAAAGAGTTTGTGTTCCACCCCTTATTCTACCTTATTTCCAGAAAAAGAATCAGAGTAAGACAAACATCAAACTTATAAAAAAGGTCCAAACCCTACATCAGTCTAAAAGATGGTGCCATCTGTCTACAACATGGAAAAAACAACAGAGGATGGATCAAGAAGTAGAGCACCTTTCAGCTCCTTAGAAGCCACCATGTCTTTACGTTGCTTTGTGGCATTTCCTACACAAAGATAAGCACTATGGTGCATTCTAAAACAAATGTATAAATGCTTTCAGATCGACTAATGCTCTTACTCTCCATTCACAGAAAAACAAAATTGACTCCAAACACATTTCCACGTGAAAACACAAAATTAGATTAATAGAACAATCATTCTTGACTTAGTAATATTATGACTTAATACAATTAAGGACATCTAATGGCATTTGTTCTCAACATGGAAAAATAATTTCTTTGCATATGATTCAATCACAGTGTAAATACAGAGTCAGTGTGAAGAACAATGCTGACAGAGCATCAAGCATGTTTCAGAGTATACTGACAAGGAAAGATTTCAATTTCTTTTTATTCCTGTCTCCTCACTCTGTGCATGTATAATCATTTACAAGGTAACCACATGCCACACAGAATTGAAAGACTCCAGTTTTTGCTATTAAAAATGCAGAAATTATAATTTTCTAATGCAGAATATTGGAATGCACAGAAAGACTATAATAGTAGGCAATCTATAGGAGAGCTAATAAGGTATTTGTATGTCTGATTTGAATTAATTATCCTTCCTCCATTTTAGATAATATTCCATCTTTGATATGAACTCTCCTTTAATCAAGAAACCCCCCAGTTCATAAAATCTGAGAGCAATTTCCAGTGATCTCTGTCAGGACAGAGAAGCCAAAAGACCACAGGTATTACTGAGTTATAATCAGAAAGAGGAAATAATTAATCTGTATTATAATCACAAAATTGCTGCAAGGCAACCGGCTTCTGCAATGAAACATAAATTACAAGGGTATGTATTTAGGCATAAAAATAGTGACCTAATTTCACTGAGTATCAACTAGTATTTGCAAAGCTACTTGAATTTTTCTGTTGATCTTCATTGTTGTTAAATAACGATAGTTTTGATGGTGATAAAACTTCATTTTTCAAGTGGAGGATGATCTGAGGTGAATGAGAAAAAGAGTGATTAAGGGATGGAATGAAGGTAGGCCTGGCATCAGGTTGAATGATATATTTTTCTTCTGTTTTTGACTTTAAGCCTCACATCTCCAAGTTTACCACCATAAAGTCATAAACATGCCAGCCATTATAAGGGTCCCAAGATTAATCAAGACTAAGAAAGATGAAATGATAAACTGTGAACCAAGCCACCATTGCTACAAAGTTCTAAGAGTGACACCAGTATCCTCAGCAGCAATATATTTAGAAACAAAGACAACTACATATATACAATATTGTCATAAATATTTCCTTTATTTTATGATTAAAATTTTTAAAAATAATTTTATAATATTTTTATAATTATTTCTTTAAAAGTGGCATACTTTATTAAAAGAAACACTGGAAATATGGATTTTTTTTTTTTTTTTTTTTTTGAGACAGAGTCTCACTCTGTTGCCCAGGCTAGAGTGCCATGGCATCAGCCTAGCTCACAGCAACCTCAATCTCCTGGGCTCAAGCGATCCTATTGCCTCAGCCTCCCGAGTAGCTGGGACTACAGGCATGCACCACCATGCCCAGCTAATTTTTTCTATATATTTTTAGTAGGCCAATTAATTTCTTTCTATTTTTAGTAGAGACGGGGTCTCGCTCTTGCTCAGCCTGGTCTCGAACTCCTGAGCTCAAACAATCCTCCCACCTCAGCCTCCCAGAGTGCTAGGATTACAGGTGTGAGCCACCATGCCTGGCCGAAATATGGATTCTTTTTAAGAAATAATTTTCATCTACACTGATATATTTAGGGAGAAACTAGATTTCGACACCAACTAATGGAAAGTTAACCACTGATGAGTCTAGCTCCAATCCAAACAAAGGGCATACATACATATTTTAAGACTTACTATGTCCATTCAGTTAAAACACTTCCATTTCAGAGCTAATAGTTACTGAAATTCTAAAGATGTTCATTTTCCTGGGTATCCTATTTTGTTAAAGGATTTATTAGTAGCTCAGATGCTGTTTACATTAACTGACATCTACAAAGAGTGGAGATAAGAGACAACACTCCATAATATGTAAGACCTTTATCTCCTTGTTAATGCTCTAAGCAAACTATATAATTTAGCAATTATATTTAGATCTTCATAACCTGCAGGTGTCTTGACTGTCTCCTTAATCTGCTTTCTCCCTTCAAATTACTTTCCATTCTGAGTAGAACATTTTTGCCTCCTAGTATTAGTCCTGTAGAATTTTAAAAACAAAAACCCCAGATTCTATGTTTCTTTCATTTTGAATTAAAATGACCAAAGAAATAAATCCTATACAGAATCATTTTTCCCCATTAAATACTGGTAATTTCTATTAACACTATCTCTATTTTAAGGATATACACACACACACACACACACACACTCAAGATGTCCAACTGCACAAGTTTCTGTAGAATCACCAATTTTATTATAAAGTTTCCTCCTCCTACAGATCAGGGGACAATGTATTTTCACTCTGACTTGTTTAAACAATACAAACAGATTCGCACATTTTAAAGTTAACACATTTTATCAGTATAAAAATAGGCTGAGATTAATGGTGACTCTCCAGCATTTGGTTACTGACTGATTAGCCTGTATGTAAATTACGTAGGCTCTTGACGTTTTACTACTCATTACTGTGGGTTCATTTAACACTTGATTGTGCAACATGCATCTCCTCAAGGATGATCAGAGAATGCAACGACATAAAATTCAAAGCAGATGATTTTCCTAGTTTTAGCACTTTGGTAAAAGGGATAAAGTTAGAGAAAAAGCTATTAATGAAAATAAATTTGAGGAATAAGTTACCTACAGGGTTCATTTATTCACATTAGGACTGACTGGTCGCTTCTTATTGGAATTTAACTGAAAACAGACTGGACCATGATTGGTAGCCATATATTGGTCATTTTCAAACACTCCAATGACATTCTTCAATAATTTTATTATCTCCAGTTTTATGGTGCCATACTATGTTTTTCACACTGTTTAAATTTCCCATTTCCATAATCCAAATGCCAAAAAATTACTACACATTCCCTCATACAGTCAAAAATAGGTTTACTGGAATGTTTTTAGTCATAGCTAAAGGCAGCAACATTTACAACATTTAGCGCTTTTGTTACACCCATAAATATGTAGAAATTGCTTGTGAAGCAACTGTAATATGAAAAGAATATTTGTGCAAATATTGACAGATAGTTAGGCATCTCTTTCAGCATAATGACTTGGTACTCTACATGGTCTTCCTGACCCCCAGCCTCACCCAGACCTTAATGTAATAATGCAAGTCCTTATGCCATTAATAATGTTAGTATGAAATATTGTCATCAGTGTTTAGTTATATACATAAATTATGAAGTGGCAAGTATCTAGTTTCAAATTAGATCCTTGGAATATGGCAAAATAGAGGTTGGTTATCTTCACCTTAAACATAATTATTAAAAACACATTTTCTTAGAAGAAAGGAAGATAATTGGACATTCTCAATGCTCCAATTTGAAATGATACTTGCCTCTTAGTTTCTTGAAAAAGAAGTTTTGAAAGTTATATACATGGGTTTCACTTAAATTATGCAGCAATCTTTTATTATTATTGTCCCAGATCTTGTTTAATGAAGATCTCTGTCATCAAATCAAGTATGATATTTCACAACAATAAGAACTGTAAGAGAAAAAAATGAAAAAAAGTTTATCAAAATCAGATTCATATGCTATGTTAGAAGCAATATTCCTAAATGTAGCTGTGTTCACTCTTAGAGAAATGAGTAATAAGGACTCGACTTTTATCTGAGAAAAGAGATAACAAGTGGGAAAGGAGAAACAATACATATGATAAAACAACCTAAATGCCTAGCATCTTGATCAAAAAAATTATGACATAACCAAATCATACAGATGCTAAAATATTATTTAATAAAATGGGAAAATATTCATAATATATTTATTTAAAAGTATACATATATTAGTTCTCGAAAACCATGCTTATATATTAATAGCAAAAGACTAGAAGTATATATAATAGTTATAGTAACGGCAGCTATCTTATGTGGTAAGATCATAGGTGAATTTTATTTCCTTCCTTATACTATTTCACATTTTATACATTGTATACCATATATATATAATTGAAAGTCACTATAAACAATGAACTAGCAAATACTGAACCACTGCTCCTATGGAAAATACAGGGTTAAATTCCTGTGAGCCTCTGGATACTACATTTTTGTCAACCAATCAATACAAAATCTTGCTTTATGTGTATTTCTGTTTAAAGACATTTTATCTAATACACAGTGTTGATTCAGTAACACTGAACTCAAGGCCAACAGCACCACAACTCATGCCTGAACAAAGCTCACCTAATGCGCGTATTTTCCCGTCAAGACACAGCACAGCCTTTTTGTGTTAAGCACTTCAGCACTACGCTTGGGGGGCATTTTATACAGTGAAGTGACAAATACAAAAAATGTGACATTAAAAACACTACAAAAAGAACACATTTATGTAAAGAGAGCTGAAATAAAAAGGCAGAGATGGCCTTGTGTGATGTCAGCTAGGAGTGCAGGGGTTGGGAGAATCAAATTTTCTGCTGCTCTGAACAGCAGAGAAAGCACCATGTCTGAGAAAGCACCATGAGTACTGATTTAGGGTTTAGAAATAAATTTTAGCTGGTAAATGAATTTGCAAACACAGAATCTATGAACAATGAGGATCAACTACATTTTTTTGTAACAAAACTTTTTTTCTATTTAAAAAGAAAACTATAATAGAATCTTTCAAATGGTTATTTTTAGTGACTTTTGAAATCTTCATAAAATCTCTGTAAACATAGGTAAAGAGTCCTTGAAAAAAAGGAGATATTAAAAATGATCTTAAAAGGAACACTAAGGAAAAAAGGAGGGGAAGGAGTTATGCTTTAGTGACTAAAAATCAAGCTCAAATACAGAATAAAACAAAAACCAAACAAAAAAACCATCATCTAGAGAATGTATCTGGATTTATTCTTCCAAAACAATATTACAAGATGCAAACTTCCATACCTGAAAGTTAATAATAAACAAAAATGTTTTGGACTTGAGTGTAAGGGTGTAGGACAGGGATTTCCTTTGAGAATCTGAGAAAAGATACAGACTCTTTCCTCATAAAAATGTATATTTGCATATTCACATAAAATTTTACGTACACTTTAGGAGCCATTTTCAGAGAGCTACAAATTCTAGGTTAAGAGATCCTGACTCAGGTGAAAAATTATTATTTAATTCTAGCATAAATACTAGGTCAACTGAAAATAAATTAAAAAGGGAATTATAATGAACTCCAAAACAAGTGATATCCCCAAGAAGTAATAATCCAGTAAATACTTACTGATAATCACTAGCAAAAGGATAACTGCAACCAAAGCCATGATGGCTTTTATCTACAACACATAAAAGGTCATACAAAAATATTAATGTTTGACTTGTTAATAAAGTTAAGACTATCTGTAGTGCTATTTACACCATATTATACTAAATCATCTCAATAAATAGGTACATTCCTTAAAAAATTTTCAAATTTCTTTTCACATGAACTTGCTGGCTGTTTTGCATCCTTTTGTAAATTATCAGAATTCACCAAATTTGAGGGTTTTTGCTTGGCTGGATTTTACTGTTCAAGGCTGTACTGGATAGTAAACAGTAACAATTAAAGCCTTCATGGGGGCCAGGCGCGGTGGCTCACCCCTATAATCCTAGCTCCCTGGGAGGCTGAGGCAGCAGGATTGCTTGAGGCCAAGAATTTGAGATCAGCCTGAGCAAGAGCAAGACCCTGTCTCTACTACAAATAGAAAAAATTAGCTGTGCTTGGTGGTGTATGCCTGTAGTCCCAGCTACTGGGGAGACTAAGGCAGGAGTATCACTTAACTCCAGGAGTTTGAGGTTGCAGTGAGCTGTGATGATGCCACTGCACGCTAGCTGAGGCAACAGAGCAAGCCTTTGACTCAAAAAATAAAATAAAATAAAAGCATTCATAGGCCTGGACCTTTTTTTCTATGATTTCACATGCTTATTTCTAATGTGAGACCAGGGAAAATCCATGATATTTTAGCAACTTGTTCTGTTTAAGTGTCAAAATATGATAAATAACATAGATAGCTAATTCAAATGGTTCAATATATATAATCTAAGGTAGCATAATTTAAGGGACTTTTCTCAAAGTATATAAGAATCCTGTTAGTTTTTTTCTCCCTTTACTTTCTTCTTGGTGTTTTTATCTCCAGTTTTTTTTTTTTTTTTTTTTTTTGAGACAGAGTCTCACATTGTTGCCTAGGCTAGAGTGAGTGCTATGACGTCAGCCTAGCTCACAGCAACCTCAAACTCCTGGGCTCAAGTGATTCTCCCACCTTAGCCTCCTAAGTAGCTGGGATTACAGTTGGTGCCACTTGCCTACTTTAGGGAAGTAATTCTTTTTTTTTTTTTTTGAGACAGAATCTCACTCTGTTGCCCAGGCTAGAGTGCAGTGGCATCAGCCTAGCTCACAGCAACCTCACACTCCTGGGCTCAAACAATCCTTCTGCCTCAGCCTCCCGAGTAGCTGGGACTACAGGCATGCGCCACCATGACCGGCTAATTTTTTCTATATATTTTTAGTTGGCCAATAAATTTCTTTCTATTTTTAGTAGAGATGGGGTCTCACCCTTACTCAGGCTGGTTTCAAATTCCTGACCTTGAGCAATCCACCCGCCTAGGCCTCCCAGAGTGTTAGGATTACAGGTGTGAGCCACCACGCCTGGCCCTTTATCTCCATTTTGAGGACTATATTTTATATTTTTCATGAATAACCTCATTTAGTAAGTAACTTGCCTAAATGCATTCTGTATGTCTGTTTAATAGCTGAGAGGAGAAACCTTAAGATTAGTTCTTGGTCGGCTGTTTAATATTTTAAGTTCATATTAACTTTCTATATAAAATTGTCACACTCAGAATTTATCTTAAAATGCATAAATTATAAATTCATTTGATTTTCTTGTTGAATTAAAACCAAGCCTTGTTTTCATCAAACGTTTTCAAAATAATTGATTAAAGATGCTTCACTCAGTAAAAACGATACTCAGTTATTACAAACAGATGAAACATTCTAATGGGTATCACTAATATTAACAGAAACCAGAAGTGGTTAATGAAATGTTTCTAAAATAGAACAGGTGACATTTTAGTGGCATTTCATTCATGACAACAACAAAGTGACCGAGAAAATGTATGGAAACTCTGCAATCTGGAAATCAGTGCCTATTAAAATTATAAATTATGATAACCAAAAAATGTATAAATAAACGCAGAACAGATGGAGATAGGAGCTAAATTTTTAGTAGCTGTCTGAGTCTACATTATACTATAAAGCACTTTAATCCTTTTTTTATTAACCTAAAACATTTCTAAAGTAATTTGGAATTTTACAGTAGTTTTTTCAACCTTACCCAAAATGTCCATTGTTTTATGCTAGGCTTAACTTTAGGAGATTTAAATGCAAATATCAGTATCAATTTTAAAACACCACAATGAATAGAGTTTTCTTCCTTGGGTTTCTAACACCGTGAGGGAAATGTTTACAACTCCAAATGGCAGAATTGTATTCATGCACATCCAAAGCTCTCCTCTTCCAAAAACATGGACAAAAATTTGTTTATCATTAAACATATAAGAGCTTCAGAGCTCTCTAGATGCATACAAGAGGTGCTAGTGATTCTCTCTCCCCACCCTTTGGATAATTTTATTCACTTATTTTTAAAGTTAGGTTTACTGAGGTACACTTTACATATAACAAAATTTGTATTTTTAAAGTACTTTTCATGGGTTTTAGCAACTGTATGCAGCTGTTAATCACCACCACCACAATCAAGTACAGGACATTTCCACCATTACCCCAGAAAGTTCCCTCGTGCCCTGTTATAGTCAATCTCCAACCCCACTGTATCCTCCTTAGCCACTGGCAACCCCTTATCTGTTTTCTGTCCCTATATTCTTTTTCTTAAAATCCTTCCAAAATCACCATTATGGAAGTCAATCTAGAAAATGGTAGGCATGGTGCAGCAGCCCCAGATAAAAAGTAGTACAATTAAGTACTAACTGTGTGCAGTGAGATTGAAGAAAGCTAAGCATTAGAACATAATAACAAATGGGAAAAACTTGCTACTCTGAATGATCTTTGTTAAGTTATAGAACAATGGTTTTTTGTTTCTTTTTTCTTTTCACAGGGCTGCAGAACAATAGTTTTCATTACATGGTCTGGCCGATGCTATAGTGGTCCCCAAGGTCCTTAAGGTAATACAGATATTGTTTAAAAATATAATTCAATAGGCTTTTCCTCCTTAAAAACACACTATTTCTCTGATCCGAATCCCATACCAAATGAAAACCTTTAGATATAGTTAAAAAAGGCTAGGCAAAATGCACATTATGACCATCTTTTTGTGGCTACATGAATGTGTCATGTATGTGGAGGGAGAGAAGAGGTGAATGGCCCTTGGACTTTTTGTTTTTCCAAACTAGTCTACAGAAGAGAAAATTTCTATAGAAACCGAAATTTATTCTTTAAAGAATAAAGAATTTAAAATAGAAAAATTTAATTCTAAGCAAAGGGGGAGGAAAAAACATGTTTCTTTCCTCAGTTCTACTTCTGAAAGTTAGAGGATTCAATAAGTAGACAGACAAAAATAAATAAATCCAGAGCAACTCTGGAAGAAATCATTAGCATATGGTAAAGTCAGATTTAGAAAGTTATTGCTAAACTTGAAAATGAGACACTAAAAATAATGAGTTAATGTCTAAGATTTTCAAGAAAGACAAAAATTAAGCCTAGAATCAGGAGAAAAAAAGATTTGCTCACATGACATGGAATTCACTACAAAATCTTAAAAAAGAGAAACTCTTTTTGTTTAATGATTAGTAGCTACACATTACTTAAGAGGTAAACTCATTTCTATGAAATTTTTTTTTTCAGGAATATATTAATATATAGTTATTCTCATTTTTTCCTGGTTAAAAATTTCTTTTATTTCTTATTTCTCTGGAATAGTGGGATTTTTTTTCTTAACTCCATTTGCCATAACAAATTCTGACATCTAAGCTGCTTCCCCCCACCCTTTTAATAGAAAATCCTATTTTTTTCTAGCTCCCACCTTATTTTAAAAAAAAAATCTCTATATAATACTATACAGGTTGCTCAAAAAAAGTACTAATAATAAATTATAAGAAAAATGTATATTTGTTATAAGTCTAGAGATAGCTAAGTTATTAATAAAATGTTACTTTTATGAAGAAATCTATGAAAATATCCTTTTAGGCACCACTTGATTCCTTTAGCTATCCTATCCCAAAAGTAATTAATAAATTCAACAAATAATTATTGATTTTCTACGATATCTCAGGTTCAAAAGATGTAACGACCAGTCAGACAGCTGAAGTCCCCGTCCTCACAGAAGTTATACTCCAGAGGCCCTTTTTCTTCATGTGTTTGAACACCACTTGAGATACTGAACAGTTAATCCAGTATCTTCTGATTTACTTACTTTGCATCCACGCCACCACATTTGCCTTCGAAGTTGTTTGGATCTGTTGCTAAAAGCAGTGGCATTATCCGATAAGCTTTCTATATCACACAGAGGATGGAGAGAAGGATTAAACGACATAACAGGATTCTTTTATCTAGTCACACAAAGACAAGAAAATATTAATTTCTACCTCCACAAATTTATTCCCTTTTAAGCATGAAAACAACATCCTCCCTTTTCTCTACCCACAAACTCTGGAATTCTACATTGTGAAAAAAACAAAAACTAAAAGCAAAAAACAGCTGCAAATCAATCCATTTTTATTATAAGATTAAGAAAATCTTTCCAGGGCTTCAATGCTTATAAATAAACTTATGAATTCTAGTAAGAAAATACTCTTCAAAAATTCAAATATTTGGCATATCTCTAGGAAAACAATTACATGTGGAGAAGGTTAAATTCTCAAAAGATATCAAAAGTGAGTGATTTTAAAGAAAAACAATATGAATTTCAAAAGTGATTCAGCAAGTTTTTTTTGGTTAAGCAAGTCTGTCAAGGATTAGTCAGGTATTCAGTCATTCACCATTCCAACAATATTTCAGTGCTTAATATGTGCCAGGAACTGTTACAGGTACTGAGGCGAACATCTGTTAGTAAAGAAAAGTTACTAAGTTGCCACAGAAAGTGTTGAAAAAAGTGATTAGATCTTTAGACCTTGAGATCATGAGAAACACAAAGCACATCAACATAATAGGGCAAAAGAAGAAACAGCTATACTCTTAACTCTTCAACAATGTATTGCTAAATTCTCCATTCTCAAGTGATTAAAGAAATAATATAACAATAAGATGATTCAAAGTAAAGGAAGCTAAAATTAAACCATTAAAATCATAAACTTAAGAACCAAAGGCCAATTTCCTATGCCAAGATTCCTAAATGATGGCTGGACAAGTGAGAGAAGACATAAACTAGTAAAATATAGATTAATAATATCAAGAAATACATGAAGTATCTGTACCTGATTTGTCCTGTAGTTCATCTAGTCTCTCCCCTCTCTCAATTACCTTTGTAATATTTTCTTGCATGACATCAATAACTTCATCCACCTGATTCTGAACACTAGTTTAAAAAAAGATTAAAAAATTATTTACTCTTCCGAGAGTGTTTACAATTTTTGAAACTTTCATTAGACATGATGAGAATAGCAAATTCTCAGAGAATTATTCAACTATAAAAGTTAAGTTTAAGGCTTTGTAGCAATGTTCTTCCATTTGTGGGCTTGAGTACACAGATAATTAAAAACATTAGACAAATTAAAATAATATTTAACTTAAAGATAGTTTGTTTTTAGCCCTGCTTCTGACTAGTAATGTAACTTATAAGCAAATTAAATGTGCTGTCAGAACACTCAGTAACTGCCGAATTTAGTCAAACAGCTTGACTCTAAATAATCAGTTTTATTTTCTTTTCAACAGGTTGTTGTGGCAGCACGCAGACACAGCTGTAACCTACTTTTGCTATATATTTCATATATGAAGCTAACAAAGCAGTTTGCATAGGTATGTTAGAAGCTTATGAAAAATATCTAGTTTCCAAAACAAGAAATGTAAGGCATATTCCAGGAGACACCGATGCTCAATGGGTATAATTCTTCATTGCTCATCAGCTTTCTCTTAAGCATAAACAGGGCTTAAGCAACCGGGGAACACCTGGGAATATTTTGAAGAACCCCTCAGGAAGCAAAAGAAAAAACCTTTTGCTGTCCTTCAAATTGAAAATATTTTTACTCCTTATATTAGGGGATAGGGGCCTGTTTTTACCAAATTTCAGACTATTCAATGAAGATTTAACTTAAACTTAAAAAGTTAATAATTAATTAGTTCTCAGCTACCTACTCTCACTCAGGAGTTAGCTCCAGAATACACAACACAGAAGTGCTTAATTATTCTAAGTGTCTAGTTTTCTTCTGTTGCTCTAACCACAAGTCATTATCTTAAATTACTTGATAAGTCACAACAATGAAATATTTAAGAGGAGAAATAAACTCATGGTTCTTATAACTAAAAGAATGTTCAAAGCACAGGATTACTAGCAACTACAGTTGTGTGTTACATAACAATGTTTTTGGTCAACAATAGATCACATTTACAATGGTGGTCCCATAGATTGTAATATCATATTTTTACTGTAGCTTTTCTATGTTTAGATACACAAATACTTACCATTATGTTACAACCGCCTATAGTATTCAGTACAGGAACATGTATACAGGTTTGTAGCCTAGGAGCAATAGGCTAGATCATATAGCCTAGGTGTGTAGGAGGCTATACCATCTAGGTTTGTGTAAGTGCTCTCTATGATGCTTGCACGACAATAAAATTGTCAAAGGATGCATTTCTCAGGACATATTCCTGCTGTTAAGTGATGTATGATGGCATACAAATATTAAATATATATTCAAATAAATAAAGATACACAATTGTGTTTCCAGCAGGGGAAAGAAGAGTGTCAGTTATCACCTAAGGGACTTTTAAAAAATTATCACAATACAGATCTCTATTCTGCCCTCTACCCCACGCTATTCGCCAAACTAACTCCATAAGTCGGGCTGTGGCATGGTCACGTGTAATTCAGAAAAAGAATTCTATCCTTTCCCTATCACTAAGCTATTTCTTCAAAAAGTTTGCTTTAAAAACAAAATGAATTCAACCTGAGCAAGCTGATTAAAAAAAAAAAAGACCCATTTAGACATCGGTGGAGTCAGAAGTACTCTCAGATTCAAGTAGCAATTACTATGCTACAGAATATTAATAGTCACCTCCCTCCCATATTAAAAGCATCATGTATACCCACTGACTATCCACACATAGACTTGAGGGTTACTCACAATATCTCAGAGTTCTGTGCTTCCCACACATTATTCCACTAAAGGATATAAGAATAATGCTCAACCAAGCTAGGACATGCAGAATTTTCTTCTGTCCAAATGGATCTGAAAGTATGCCTGAATTCCTAAGACATCCTATTTCAACTCCTGATCACCTAAGCTGAAAGCTAAAGATGTTCACCCAATGTAAGAACAATGGCACAAATACCTATGCAACAAATTAATTTACCCAGTAAATAATTAATGAGCACCTACTACATCCTGTTTTAGGTTCTGGGAAAACAACAATGAAAAAACAGACAATAATTCCAGCCCTCATGGAACTTATGTTTGAATGTACAATGAATGTACTGCATTAACCTTAGCGCTATGAAACAACCTGCTCTATCCCAATAACTGTGGTACATTCTATTTACTTACTTACATGCTCATTTTCAGAATCTCCCTATTATTTAGGAAATAAACTTGCCTATTTTGTTCACTTTTGTAGCCCCAGTATCTACAATGATGCTTGGGGCAAAATGGGCATTCCATACATATTTGCCGAATAAGTGAACAGTTTGGGTACAAATCCTGCAAAGCATATCCAGCTACTTGAGAAAGAGATATAAAGCAGTGAGTGTAGAACCTTCCATTTAACTATAACACAGAAGCAGAGCTGTTGTACATCAAGAATCAATTTTGAAATCCTCAGGTAATTATTTTTCATTATGTGCAAATGAGGATAATTAACAACCTAAAGTAAGGGAGTGCAAATGAGGATAATTAACAGCCTAAAGTAAGGGAGTACATTAAAACAGGAATGGACAAAATGTTCTACAGTTCCTACACATGATCAGATTATAGCTATTATGAATATTAACATAACTATACTACATATAATTTTAAAATAAAAACAAAAAGCTGAAGAAATAGTTACAGAACCAGAATGTCTATAAGCAAAAGACTCCATGGATAGAGGCAGATTAATTGGAACAGAACTCATAAAATTCCAGATTCTATTATAGATTATCATAAACCTACAGGTGTTACCTCAACAACATGGCACACATATAATAAATCCCTGTTGCTAATGGGAACTCAACATTTTAATTTTTCTACTAAGTGATTAGTAAATTATTGTTGCTTTCTCCTTCATACATTACCATCTGCTGGTGTGACATTCTTAATCCAGCTACTGTGTAACCCTTAATAATGGAAAATCTCATGATTGTGTTTCTGTATTCCAAGATGTTTCCATGCTCAGAACAAAACTTTTGTAGCAGAAAATGATCTACTTATTTACTTGAATATGAAAGATAATTTTGTTTATAAAACAAATGATAACATACTTCCCCATGATCTTTTACATTTTCATAGCAATTATAAAAATCTGATTTCTATTTGCATTTCACATTGGTTTTATTCCATTATATACATTATAAATGCCTTAAGATCAGGCTGACTGATTCATCCTTTTATTTTCCAGGTCATGTGAAATGCACCTGGAACAAGGTAAACATTCAACAAATTATTTTCTATTCTGAAATAAATATTTCATTAATTCAAAAAGTGCTTATTGGCTGAGCACAGTGGCTCATGCCTGTAATCCTAACACTCTGGGAGGCCAAGGTAGACGGATCGCTCAAGGTCAAGAGTTTAAAACCAGCCTGAGGAAGAGCAAGACCCCATCTCTACTATAAATAGAAAGAAATTAATTGGTCAACTAAATATATATACACACACACACACAACTAAATATATATATATACACACAACTAAATATATATATGTGTGTGTGTGTATATATATATATATATATGTATATATATATATATATTTAGCCGGGCATGGTGGCACATGCCTGTAGTCCCACCTACTTGGGAGGCTGAGGCAGAAGGATTGCTTGAGCCCAGGAGTTTGAGGTTGCTGTGAGCTAGGCTGACGCCAGGGCACTTAAGCCCGGCAACAGAGTGAGACTCTGTCTCAAAAAAAAAAAAAGTGTTTACTAAGAAGTAATTAATATTATGCTACTCATCAAGGATATCAATACAAAGGTTATGAGCCTGATATTTAGAAAGATTACAGTATACTGGGGAAAAGTGATATCCATGAGTATACTACTTTGTGTTAAATGCTATAATGTAAATGCTATAATGGAAGGAAAATGGTATCAGTCATGTAGCCTAAATAAATTCAGCCTTGACCAGAGATGCCATCAAGACCCTGATGCTGAGTTCTGAGGGGTCAAGAGTGAACTGGGCGGAGTAAAGGAGGTAGTGGATGGTGGGAAAGTTCTAGGCTAAGGAAATATACGTAAGAGAAGGAAATATTTTAAGAAGTAAGTGATTAACTGGATGTGGATGAAGGGATTAGAGAGAGAAAAGAGTAGAGGATTCCTAGATTTATAATTTGAGCATGTGAGTAAGAGTAGATGCTGACCATTTACTGAAATAGAAAATTATGCACTCAAAGAAAAAGCAAGTTTGTGAAGAAGAGGTGGAGGTTTATATCATGGCCAGTTAAAGGAGGCTGAAATGGTAGAAGACAGGGCACAAAAGAAAACATAACCAGGAAAAGATAAAGACATATAGAGAGGGAAAGACATTTTTAATACTATTTTAAATCCTCTTAGAGCCTGACAACACCTGTATTCCTGAAATGTCTCTATTCTAATTATTTTGTTTGTTTGTTTGTTTTTTTGAGGCAGAGTCTCACTTTCTTGCCCAGGCTAGAGTGAGTGCCGTGGCATCAGCCTAGCTCACAGCAACCTCAATCTCCTGGGCTCAAGGAGCTACTGAGCTCAGCCTCAGTAGCTCCTACTGCCTCAGCCTCCCAAGTAGCTGGGACTACAGGCATGTGCCACCATGCCCGGCTAATTTTTTTTTTTGTATATATATTTTTAGTTGGTCAATTAATTTCTTTCTATTTTTAGTAGAGATGAGGTCTTGCTCAGGCTGGTTTCGAACTCCTGACCTCAAGCAATCCACCCGCCTCGGCCTCCCAGAGTGCTAGGATTACAGGCGTGAGCCACCACGCCCGACCTCTATTCTAATTATTAACATGGTAGCTGCATGCTGTCTTGTAGAGATCCTGGGTTCTGTATTCAGAAAGACTTGGGTTTGCAATCCAGCTTTATCACTTACTATTTATGTGACTTTGTAAGTCACTATGCTAGCCTGTTTTAAACTCATTATCTCTATCTACTTGTGAGAATTAAGTGTGATAGTGTTTTTCAAACACTTAGCACAGTGCCTAATGCTTACCACATGCCAGATAAATGTCACTGCCCTTCCACTAAAAGAAAAATTTATGCTCTGCAACACATACTCAAGGGTATAAATAAATAAGGGTATTTTATAAAGAAAGAATATATTTTTATAGTTAACATCCCCATCTTGTGGCCTTTTAAGGTACTGTTGACAAAAGAAGTTTTAAAGTTATGTTGTATTTTGGCAACTACATATATATTGCTGTTAGATCATGGAACATTCCTTGGGGGCCTTATAAACGTTAAGCTGGTTGGACCACGGCTAAAGTTTGGAGATTCCCTACTCCTGACACAGAATGTCTACAATTCACCAGGGTAGCATTTATAATGTAATTTTAAATTTAAATGCAAAGGAAACATTCCAAGGAGAATCATAAATTTTATGTAGATATGTGAATATTTAAAATCTTTCCCCAAGAAACTTCCTTAAAAAGTGACGTTGGGTATTTTTGGTGTGATTAATCTGTTAGCAACATTAATAATTAGTAACCATTAAAATTCAAACAAAGCAAAAATGCTGATCTATGTAATCAAGAAATACTCTGTATTGAAATGTTACAAAGCAAGTAGTGATAACATATCTTAACCATGAAGACAGTGTCCAGTGCTAGCAATTTTGGGTACTAAACACTAATGTTGGGGACTTGTCCTTGGGCAAGTTGTGTGGTAACGCGTGCTCTGCCATCTTGGGCACACTGATGAGTCATGCCTTGTACAGACAAGCACTCATGAGGTTGGGCCATCAAGGTTTACTTTATGTGTTTGATGACTGACCTTCTTCTAACTAAATCTGGCAAGCCTTTGGTTCTGGAGTAAGAACCACTATACTTACACAACAATTCCTTACTATTCTAAAGTTCTGTGACTGCCAAAGTTATTGTGGTAGTTTAATACATACATATACATATTCATGTGTGTCTGTGTGTTTGGCACTTACTAACATAGACATATATTCTTCAATGCCTACTCTGTACAACTGGTAGTGGTTTGGGGATTCAGCTGGAAAGTCACACTCGAAAGACTCAACAGCCACACTCCACACTAGGCTCACTCTGCTGAAGGATATCAGACAGGAAACAAAGCACACTAGGAGAACAAAAAACAGGTATGTCATCAGTGGAGTCACCTTCTCCAGTGGCAGCTGAGGTATAAGAGAACAAGACTATGTGAGTGGATACAGAAGTCACTCTGGCTCAGGGTAGGAGAATGGCTCAGCGGCACTCTTGCAGGCATCAACATATGCCACACAGGCGTGAACCACACCTATTCTGAGTCTTGGCAGAATGCCTTGTGATCACCCTGGAACACAAGAGAATGAGTAGCTTGTGAGGCCTTCAACTAACTCCCTGTCTCCCTTAGGAGACTGTCCTAAGACTATTTCTTACTACCTCTCAGGTTCTGATGAGGTAGGAACTTCCTGCAGGCTATGTCAGCAAACTATAAAAACCACAGTCTAGAAGAGGCTCCTGTGCAATAGGGTATCCCACAACTCATGTCGCAGCCACTGGGCCCTTTTGTTTTGGTATCATCATTTTGTTATGTGAGACAATGAGCCTGAAAACGATTTCCTTTTCCTATGTAAGCAATAAATGGTATCTAAAAGTGGTTTGTTCCCAACATCATACCGTCTGGGGGGACAAAAAAAGATAAAAGTTGCTCATTGTATCTTTTTTTTTTTTTTTTTTTTTTTGAGACAGAGTCTCCCTTTATTGCCTAGGCTAGAGTGAGTGCCGTGGCGTCAGCCTAGCTCACAGCAACCTCAAACTCCTGGGCTCAAGCAATCCTGCTGCCTCAGCCTCCCAAGTAGCTGGGACTACAGGCATGTGCCACCATGCCCGGCTAATTTTTTCTATATATATTAATTGGCCAATTAATTTCTTTCTATTTATAGTAGAGATGGGGTCTCGCTCTTACTCAGGCTGGTCTCGAACTCCTGAGCTCAAATGATCCGCCCACCTCGGCCTCCCAGAGAGCTAGGATTACGGGCATGAGCCACCGCGCCCGGCCTCATTGTATCTTTATTAGCCAAATCAGAGACTTGAAGCTGTAGAGTTTCTCTCTTCTGTTGGCCTTGAAAAAGTAAGCACCATAAGCTCTACAGCTGCAAGGAAATGAACTCTGTCAACAACCACCTGAGCTTGGACATGAGCCTCAAAGGAGATTGCATTGCAGCGTGGCAACAACTTGATTGTAGGCTTGTGAGACCCTAAGCCGAGGACCCACCTAAACAGTTCCTGAACTCCTGACCCAAGGAAACTGTGAGATGATAAATGTGTGTTGTCTTAAGCTGCTAAATTCATGGTAATTTGTTACACAGCAATAGAAAATTAATGTACTCAGTCTGGTACTCTAATCAATTTGTTGGAACTTTGGTGCTGAATCTCTAAATCCATTAGTTAGAATTAGGCTAAGTATGGATATATTTCCTCACACCAATATCTGACTAAAGCCCAAGCATCTCACTAATAACAAGATACTCCATTACGGTACCCTTCCCACTATGTGCCAGCTATACTCAGGATTAGGGTAGTGATTATTATCCTTGTTTAGATCCTGAACCTGGGCCATTCAGTTTACCTTCCCTCGTCAGTCTTTATAGCTTGGTCAGTTTCTAGAGCCTTCCCTCAAGTGATTCAAGGGAATAAAGTTATAGATTTAAAACCAAAATAGATCTTTAGATTATCCTAAATAAGTAAATTTGACATAAGGTGATCAATTTAAGAGAAGCCAACAATGCTGTACTTCCTTAGCTATAATCCATAGGTAGCTTTGTGAAAATAAAAAGGATTAGGTTTTTATAACTCAGAAAAAATTTGTTGACTCCTGATGTAGACAAAATATAACTATAGACAAAATATAGTTGTAGACAAAATATTAGTTATATAATAATAGTTATATTTTGTCTATAACTATAAAATAATGGTTATATTTTGTCTACATCAGGAGTCAACAAATTTTTTCTGTAAAGGACCAGACATATAGCAGATATTTAAGATTCTGTCATAAAATCTGTCACAACTTGGTCACAACCACTCTCAACTCTGCCATTGTAACTCAAAAGCAGCTATAGATAATATGAAAACAAAAGTGCATGGCTGTGTTCCCATAAAACTTTATTTACAAAATCAGGCTGTGGCCAATTCCTGGTCCATGTAGAAATATAATGATCATTTAAACAAATTAATATCTCAGGAACTTACTGCTTAATTTTATCATTTCTAGGTCCAAATCTTGGTCCAGATGGTCCCCTTCTAAAAACAAAAATACGAAGTACATATTAGTAATGATAGCACTTAAAACAAACTAAAACAAAACACACACACATGCAATCAAGCTAAATCCTAAACATGGATTAGTCATTTATTATAAGGAACCACATTTTACTGGTAGTGGTGGAACTCAATAGTATGTAATTATATCTTTACTTCATTGGTACTTACTGTTGTCCACAATTAACCTAATTCTTCTGAATGTTAACACTTTCAGAGAGATTAAGGTTTAATAATCCTTAGTTTGTGATCATTAAACTCTGAAATACCATAGCAACTAAACTGCCAGTGAATATGAATACCTTTATGGTCAATTGTAGAAAAGCTAACAGTGCAATTCACTTTGAATTTAGGCTATGATGAAATACTGATTGACAGAGGTAAATAGAAAGAAAACATTCACTCAAAACTAAAAATCTTCAAGTATAATTTTTGATTATTAATCATAAACTTATCAACATAGCAAAGGGGAAATACAAGAAATTAAGAAAATATTAGACCCAGTGGGGTGGCTCACGCCTGTAATCCTTAGCACTCTGGGAGGCCAAGGCGGGAGGAGGGGGGAAGGAGGATCCTTTTGAGCTCAGGAGTTTGAGACCAGCCAGAGCAAAAGGGAGACCCTGTCTTTACTAAAAATAGAGGCTGAGTGTGATGGCTCATGCCTGTAATCCTAGCACTCTGGGAGGCCAAGGTGGGAGGATCATTCAAGGTCAGGAATTTGAAACCGAGACCCCGTCTCTATTAAAACTAGAAAGAAATTGGGCAACTAAAAATATATAGAAAAAATTAGCCAGGCCTGTAGTCCCAGCTACCTGGGAGGCTGAGGCAGAAGGATCACCTTAGCCCAGAAGTTTGAGGTTGTTGTGACCTAGGCTGATGCCACGGCACTCTAGCCTAGGCACAGTGAGACTCTGTCTCAAAAAAAAAAAAAAATTTAACATTCTCAAATTATTTTCTCCTTATGAGAGTCAAGTATATATCACCATAACCAATCCATTTTAGTATTCTCAAAATGGAAACTTTTGGATATTTTAAGTAATTATTATTCTTCTGAAGACAGAGAATAAGGTATAAACCACAAAACTCAAAAGAAACTAGTTCTTAAATTTCTAGATATACACAATTTTTCAAGAAGGTGAAAAAATACAGCTACTGATAAAAAAACATTTTTGGAGGAAAAAAATCAAACTGTCTACTGAAATTTATGTAACACAACTTATGAATATGAATATATCATTTTGCCTTAACACCGCTAAGCTAAGCCTTTTCCTTAAAGTCTTTAAAATCTAACTAAGCTTTAGAATGCTGGAATAGTATTCCATTCAAAAATGATGTTAAACATTGAATTTCATAGAGAAAATTAATATTCTGAACTGGAGGCCATTCCTAAAAACTAAGCAAGAATTCACAAGAACTGGTCAACTGAAAAGCAAAGAAGAGCAGTCATTAAATGAGGAAACCACAAAGTGAAACAGAATCTAAAAATTTTAAATTAAAATTATCCCAACTATAGGTTTAAAAAGCGGCAGCTATGTTTGTTTCATCTATTAAGTAACTTGAGAGTTTAAAATAGTTACGGAAGAAAACAAAACCAAAAGCCGGTTCTTTAAAGATTAAAAATTTATAAACTTCTAGCCAGACAAACCAGGACAAAAAAAGAGAGAAGACATAAATAGGAATTACTAATAGGAATGCTTTGTGTATACAGGGGTGGGGAGACATCACTAAAGACAAATGTACCATGGTTATATAAGATTTATTAAGGGAAGCTAAGTGAAGGGTAAACAGGAACTCTCTATACTATCTATGCAACTCTTTTATAAGTCTAAAATTATTTTAAAATCAAAAATAAAAAATATCACAAAGAAAATTCCAAGACTAGATGGGTTCAATAATGAATTCTACCAAACATTTATTGAAGAAATAATACCAATTCAACAAAACTCTTCTGAAAAACTGAAGACGACACATTTCCCAGCTCATTATTTGAGGCCAGCATTAATCTATTATGAAAACCAAAGATATAACAAGAAAAAGATATAATTATCAAGCAACCAGTATCTCCTATGAATACAGATGCAAAAATTCTTAACAAAATCTTAGCAAATTGATTCCAACAATGTTTTAAAAGGATAATACATGATGATCAAGTAGGCTTTATCCCAGGAATGCAAGATTGGCATAAAACTTCAAACCAATCAACATAATTCACAGACAAAAAAGGAAAAACCATATAATTCATCTCAATAGATGCAGAAGAAATATGTGAACAAAATCCAACATCAATTAATGATAATAACTCTTAGCAAACTAAGAATAGGAAGAAAGTTGCTCAAACTGATAAAAGTTATCTACAAAAAAATCTACAATAAAAGTTAAACTTAATGGTGAAAGAATAAACATTTTTTAATAAGGGAATCAGTGGGAGGCCGAGGTGGGCGGATCATTTGAGCTCAGGAGTTCGAGACCAGCCTGAGCAAGAGCGAGACCCCATCTCTACTATAAAAATAGAAAGAAATTAATTGGCCAACTAATATATATAGAAAAAATTAGCCGGGCATGGTGGCACATGCCTGTAGTCCCAGCTACTTGGGAGGCTGAGGCAGCAGGATTGCTTGAGCCCAGGAGTTTGAGGTTGCTGTGAGCTAGGCTGACGCCACGGCACTCACTCTAGCCTGGGCAATAAAGTGAGACTCTGTCTCAAAAAAAAAAAGGGAATCAGGAACAAAGGAAGGACATTTTCTCTTAATACTTCCATTCAATATTGTACTGGAGGTTCTAGCCAAAGCAATAAGGAAAGAGAAAGAAAAGGCACACATAGAAGGAAGAAAAACTGCCTTTATTTGCAGACAACATAATTGTCAATATAGAAAAAAATGGAATCTATGAAAACACTACTAAAGGTAATAAGTGAGTTTTAGTAAGATTGCAGAATACAAGGTTAACTTATAAAAATCAATTGTATTTCCACACACTAGCAAAGAATAAGAAATTTAAAAGAAATCTGAAAGGCCATTTTTAGTAGCATTAGAAAGTATAAAATACTTAAGGACCAACTTGACAAAAAAAATGTACATTATCTGGACACAGAAAACTACATAAAAACACTTCTGAGAGGAATTAAGTACCTAAATAAATAAAAAGATGTACTATGTTCATAGACCAGAAAACTCAATATTGTTAAGATGTTAATTCTCCCTGAATTGATCTATATAGATTTAATGCAATTTCAACCAAAATTCCACCAGGCTTTCTTGTAGAAACTGACAAGATGATTCTAAAATTTATGTGAAAATGCTTAGACCCTCCAATAGCCAAAAGAACTTGGAAGAGGGAGTGCAAAGTTGGAGGACATACACTATACCTTGTGACTTAATATGACCTTATAGTAATCAAGACAGTGGGCTACTGATATAACATAGACAGAGTCCAGAAATAGAGCCACAAATATATGGTCAATAATTTTTTTATTATGGTAAATCTATAAAACATAAAATTTACTATTCTAACCATTTTTAAGTTCTATGGCATTAAATACATTCACATAGTGCTGCAACCATCACCATCATCCATCTCCAGAACTTTTTCATCTTGCAAAACTGAAACTCTATACCATTAAACACTACCTTTTCATTGCCCCTTCTCATAGCTCCTGGCAACCATCATTCTATTTTGTGTCTCTATTAATTTGCTTACTGTAGGTACCTCATGTAAGTACCTATATTTTTCCTTTCATGACTGGCTTCTTTCACTTAGCGCAATATGTCTTCAAGGTTCATCCATGTTGTACTATATCAGAATTTCCTTCCTTTTTAAGGCTGAAAAATATTCTATTTCTGTATATTCCACATATTGTTTATCCATTCATCTGTTGATAGACACTTGGGTTGTTTCTACCTTTTCGTTATTGTGAATACTGCTACTGTGAATATAGGTGTCACTTAATTTTTTAAAGTTATTTCAAGAGCTTTAGGGAACACTGACCCCATTCCTTTGCAGTCTTTGTTACCCAAAGGGGGGGGGGACTTTATTTGGTTTGTCTCCCTTTCCATACACAGAAGCACAGGGTGTGGAAGTTGCATTCTAAACAAGTGTGCTGATTTGGTTGTCAGGCCTTTTGGAAGACATACAGAATTATTTGGGACCTCCAGTGATACAATGTTAGCCTGAAGAGTCAAGTGTTTCTCAAAAGGATGTCTAATTTACATTCAGGCAATCACTTATTTATCCAAAGCATCTGGCTTTCTTTTCAATATTGAGTTCATTTTTAACTAAGGCTTCTCGCCACAGTGGCTCTGTAAACAACTAGCTTTGTGACTCTATGGAAATCTTATCGCCTGTAGAAAATTATCTCCCCACATCATTTGACATTCCTGCCAAAAATGTTACTATTTCCTGTTACTGGATTTTCTTTCTATCCTGTAAACTCTTTCTTTTTATGACTTTAATTAATTAATTAATTTTTAATTATTTGTAGAGATG
This sequence comes from Mirza zaza, assembly GCA_008750895.1. Taxonomy (NCBI): domain Eukaryota; kingdom Metazoa; phylum Chordata; class Mammalia; order Primates; family Cheirogaleidae; genus Mirza; species Mirza zaza. The sequence continues at coordinate 33,107 of VSMD01085228.1, forward strand.
TAGTCTCGCTACATTTCTCAGGCTGATCTCGAGCTCCTAATCTCAAGTGATCCTCCTGCCTCAGCCTCCCTGGGATTACAGGCATGAACCATCACGCCTGACCTCTATAAACTCTTTTTGTTCACTGAATCATGGATTTCAATTAGTTTTTATAAAATGTTTGCATTTGGGGGAAAAAAACAGTCTTTACAAAAAACTCTGACAACATTTTAACAAAGTAAGAGGTTAATGTTTCCTCTCAGGCATATTCCTCTACATTAATCCCCAGAGAAAACTCCCACAACAATTTTGTTCTTCCTGACTTTACAAATATAAACCAAGACCTGTATGAGAGCCCTTTCTAATCATAACTGTAAAGGATTGATCAGGTCAATTAATTTTTGACAAGATACCAAGGTAATTCACAATAAGGAAAGGATATACTTTTCATCAAATTCTGATGGAGCAACTGGATGGCCATATGTCAAAAACAAAACAAAACAAAAAGAAAATTTCATCCTTACTTCAACCATATACAAAAATTAATTTAAATTGGGTTACAGGTCTAAATGTAAAAGCCAAAACTAGAAAACCCTTAGAAGAAAACATGACTGAAGATCTCAGTGACCTTGGCTTTAGGAAAGATTTCTTTTTTTTTTTTTTGTGGAGGGGGGAAGATTTCTTAAATGTGATACCAAAAACCCCAAAAACAATAGAAAGAAAAAATTCAGTAAATTGATTTCTTCAAAATCAAAATTTTAGTCTTCAAAAGAGACTGTCATAACAATGAAAAGATTAAATTACATATTTGGAGTAAATATTTGCAAAACACTTATCTGACAAAGAACTCATATCTTGAATATAATGAACTCTTACAACCTAATAAAACAAATTTTAAAATGAGCAAAAAGATTTGAACATATACTTCAGCAAAGAAGGTATGAGGATGGCAAATCAGCACATTAAACGATGTTCAACATCATTTGTCATTAGGAAAATGCAAATTAAAATCACAGTGAGATGCTATTATACACCCTCTAGAATGGCTAAAATGAAAAGACTGACCATATGTACTGTTGGTGAGGATAAGGAGCAAGTGAAAGTCTCATATAACACTAATGAGAATATAAAATGGTACAACCACTTTGGAAAACAGTTGTAAACTGACACCAACCACTCCACTCCTAGGTATTTACCCAAGAGAAATAAAAGCATATGCCCACACAAAAATCTGGACACAAATGTTTATAGCAGCCTTATTTGTAAAAGCCAAAATGCATAAATGAAATGCAATATAATCATACAATGGAATACTACTCAGAAATTTTATTTTTTTATTTTTGTTTTGAGACAGAGTCTCGCTTTGTTGCCCAGGATAGAGTGAGTGCCATGGTGTCAGCCTAGCTCACAGCAACCTCAAACTCCTGGGCTCAAGTGATCCTACTGCCTCAGCCTCCTGAGTAGCTGGGACTACAGGCATGTGCCACCATGCCCAGCTGATTTTTTCTATATATATGTTAGTTGGCCAATTGATTTCTTTCTATTTATAGTAGAGACGGGGTCTCGCTCTTGCTCAGGCTGGTTTTGAACTCCTGACCTTGAGTGATCCACCTGCCTCAGCCTCCCAGAGTGCTGGGATTACAGGCGTGAGCCACCACACCCAGCCTACTCAGAAATTTTAAAAACTCAACTACTGACACATGGATCAACCTCAAAATAATCACATGGATTCAAAAAGCCAGTGAAAAGGGGTCATACTGTATGATCTCAGTTACATAAAAGATTAGAAAATACAAACTACAGTGACGGAAAGCAGATCGCTGATTGCCTAGGGACTAGAAAAGTGACAGATTACCAAGAATTACAAGGAAACTTGTGGGGTGATAGCTCTTTTCATTATTTGATTTAGGTGATGATTTCACAGGTGTATAGTAGTACAGTAGTCCTTGCTCATCCACAGTTTTGCTGCCCAAGATTTCACTTACTCACGGTCATATGACCAAAAATATTAAATGGAAAATTCCAGAAATAAACAACTCAAAAGTTTTAAAGTGTACACCATTCTGAGTGGCATGATGAAATCTTGCATTCTCCCACTGTCCTACCCGGCATGTGAATCATCCTTTTGTCTAGTGTATCCATGCCGGATACACTACCTGTCCCTTAGTCATCAATATCACCTGCTTCTGACACCCAACCATCAACGCTGTCATCGCTCCATGATCCAAGATCACTGGAAGCAGATGATCCTCCTTTAGACATCATCAAAAGGTGAATAGTACCTAACCTTACATCAATGCCTACATCATTCACTTCATTTTAAATCTCATTACATAGTCATTCTATCATCTCACATTATCACAATGAAAGTAAATACAACACAGCATATTTTGAGAGAGAGAGAGACCATATTCATATTAACTTTTATTGTAGTATATTATTATAATTATTACTAGTTAATTTCGTTAATCTCTTACTGTGCCTAATTTACAAATTCGACTTTATCACAGGCATGTATGTATAGGAAAAAACATAATGTATATAGGGTTTGCCAGTATCATGGTTTCAGACATCTACTGAGGGTCTTGGAACACACGCTGCATGGATAAGAGGGGACCACTGTATATACATCAAGACTTATATTGTACACTTTAAATATATGCATTTTATTGTATGTCAATTACACCCCAATAAAGCTGTAAAGAACTTACAGAAAAAAGTCCTCTTCTTCATCTGAATCATCTTCCAAAAGATTTCTCTGTCAAAAAAAAAGAAAAAGAAAAAGACTTGAGTTTTCAGATTCTGAGGGCTTAAAAGATGTCAGGGAGGAGTAACGAAGTAAGTTTTATACTGGTGAAATTTCTTAACTCCAAGATTCCATATAGAGGGAAGAGTAATTATATATCCTTCATTGGAAGCTAAAATATGTGGAACATTTGCAGTCTTTCCCAAGAAAATGCTTATAATTCCAAAATCCTCTAACTGCCTACAAAGTAGAAGAAAGCTCACTGAAGCTGGTGTGGGAGTGAGGAACTACAGGCAATCAGCAAGTCCTCTCTCCTTTCTCCTGCCTTCTAGTCTCTCTCTATTAGCAGAACTTAAAAGGGAGCCAGGTGGCAAAGAAGAAATGTAGTTTGTGGAGTCCAACTACAGCAGCAAAGAGAAGAGTATACAGCATAGAAGGGTAGTTGGGAGCTGAGAGACAAGGGCTTAATAATTGGCATGGTCCACTCAATACACATACACATCTCTACACAACTTTGAGCTTCCAAACAAAAGCAAATTTATATTTTTACCTTATAAAATACAACAATCTGACTAGGTATGATGGCTCACCCCTGTAATCCTAGCACTTTGGGAGGCCAAGGTGGGAGGATTGCTTGAGCCTAGGAGTTCAAGACCAGCCTGGACAATAGTGAGACTCTACAAATAGAGCTCTACAATAGAGCTCTACAAAAAATTAAAAAATTAGTTGGGTGTGGTGGTGCATGCCTACAGTCCCAGCTAGTAGGGATGCTGGGGAAGGAGGGTCACTTGAGCTCTTGGGCCCACGAGTTGGAGGCTGCAGTGAGCTATGATGATGCCACTGCACTCTAGCCCAGGCAACAGAATAAGAGTGTGTCTCAAAAAAAAAAAAAAAAATACAATCTTCCTTAAAATGATGGCAGTCTTACCCTCTCCACAAAGGGGGAAGATATAAAGTTCCAAAAGGAGGCTAACAAAGAGCAAAACCCAGACCTTTCAGACACACAAGAACTCAAACAGTATACAAGTTGAATATCCCTTATCCAAAGTGTTTGGGACCATTAGTATTTCAAATTTTGGATTTTTTCAAATCTTGCAATATTTGCATACACATAATGAGACATCTTGGGGATGGGTCCCAAGTCTAAACACAAAATTCATTATGTTTCATATATACCTTATATTTTATACACACCTTATACACATAGCCTGAAGGTAGAGTTATACAGTGTTTTTAATAACTTTGTACATACAACAAAGTTTTGACTGCAATCCATCATATGAGGTCAGGTGTGGAATTTTCCACTTAGCCATCATGTTGGTGCTTAAAATGTTTCAAATTTTGGAGCATTTCAGATTTTGTGATTAGAGATGGTCAACATGTACTACTTGTTTGTAGGCAGAATAATGGATCCCCAAAAATGTCCATGCCCTAATCACCAAAACCTCTGAATGTGTTACTTTGCATGGTAAAAGGACTTTGCAGATGCGATTAAGGAGCTTGAGAGGAGAGGAGAATATCAATATGAATTATTCATGTGGGCCCAATGTTATAAGAACAAGGGAGGCAGGAATGTCAGAAAGATAGAAAGAGAGAGGGAGACCTGAAGACGTTACACTGATGGTTTTGAAGATAGAAGAAGGAGCACGAGCCAAAAAAGTCAAGCAGCCTCTAGGAGCAAAGAAAGGAAAGAAAACAGTTTTTCCGCTAGAGCCTCCAGAAGGCTGGCTGCTGGGACCTTGATTTCAGTCTCATAAGACTCATTTTGGACTTCTGGTCACCAGAACTGTAAGATAATAAATTTATGTTGTATTAAATTTGTGAAACTAATACACCATCCATGGATCTTTTCTGAGGAAATTACTCAAGGAATTACAAGAGCTAAAAAGAAAATTAAATCATAAGAAAGATCTTAAGACAGAGACGGACACAATCAATAACCCAAATAAAATGTGTAGTCAAATCTAAATGGTTGATCATAATGTGATTGCAAACTATAAGTTAAAACTACTGAAAAAGAAAAGACATAATATATGGAGAAGCTTAAAAAGAGTGTAAAACTTTTCTAACAAAGCCCAGAAGCTGGAAGTGGGAGAGTGAAGTGAGGAAGTGAAAGCATACCAACTTGCTCATCTTGATACGGAGTGGAATGGAGGAAGAGGAAATAGGGGTATCACGAAAAAATAAAACAATGGAAGGGGCATAATTTTTGGTGTGTTCACAGAGAACACAGATTTAACAATACTGTTAAGATATAAAGTTAACAACAAAAGAGAGAAGGGAAGGAAGAAGAGAGGGAATAAAATTTCTAAACTGCCTAGTGGTTTGGGAGCAAAAAAAGGACATGAGGAAAAATAATCTAGCCAAAGGTGAAAGGGAAAAGAAGGAAAATATAAGAAATACATAATGAATACCATTATATCTATGTATAATTAATATATAACATATAATAAAGAGTAAAAAGTAAAAGAAGAATGTATTCAACAGTCATTTAACAAGTATTTCTGAGCATCTTCTATGTGTTTCTGTGTGCACTGTTCTAAGTACTAACTACCAGCTTTGAACAAAACAGACAAAGTCGGTGCTCTCAGAAAATGTAATTGCAATAAATGCTATGTAGAGAATTAAAACAGTGATGGAACAGAAATTGATGGGGTGACTGCATGAGATTAGGTTGTCATGGAAAATCACTCCGAAGAGGTGAAATCTAAGCTGAGATCCAAATAACAGAGCTGGCCAAAGATCAGGGTGAAGAGCATTCGTTGCCAGCAGAGGGCCTAGCTAGCACAGAATAAGTTCAAATATATTAGCTAATCACAATAAATGTGAATGGTTTGATTTAAAACTATATGTGATTAGGGTTCAAAAAATTTCAGCCAATATCTGTTTACAAGATGAAAAAAAAAGGGGTAGAAAAGATACATCAGCAAATTCTAACAAAAAGAATGTTACAGTTAGCAACATAAAGAATAACTTTATGCGCCCGCAGTGGCCCACGCCTGTAATCCTAGCACTCTGGGAGGCCGAGGCCGGTGGATCGTTCGAGGTCAGGAGTTCAAAACCAGCCTGAGCGAGACCCCGTCTCTACCAAAAATAGAAAGAAATTAATCGACCAACTAAAAAAATATATATACACAAAAAATTAGCCAGGCATGGTGGCATATGCCTGTAGTCCCAGCTACTTGGGAGGCTGAGGCAGTAGGATCGCTTGAGCCCAGGAGTTTGAGGTTGCTGTGAGCTAGGCTGACGCCTCGGCACTCACTCTAGCCTGGGCAACAAAGCAAGACTCTTGTCTCAAAAAAAAAACAAAAAACAAAAAGAGTAACTTTAAGACAAAGCATTAAACAATAAGAGGACTTTATGATGATAAAATGTACAATCCAGCAAAAAATTTAACAGCAATGAATGTTTATATACCTAATAATATAGCTTAAAAAATACAACACAGGCCAGGCATGGTGGCTCACACCTGTAATCCTAGCACTCTGGGAGGCCAAGGCGGGAGGATCGCCCAAGGTGGAGTTCAAAACCAGCCTGAGCAAGACCCCATCTCTACTGAAAATAGAAAGAAATTAATTGACCAACTAAACATATATATACAAAAAATTAGCCGGGCATGGTGGCGCATGCCTGTAGTCCCAGCTACTCGGGAGGCTGAGGCAGTAGGATCCCTTGAGCCCAGGAGATTGAGGTTGCTGTGAGCTAGGCTGACGCCACAGCACTCACTCTAGCCTGGGCAACAAAGTGAGACTCTGTCTCAAAATATATATATATATATATATATATATATATATGTAACACAAAAGATGCTCAAATTCCAAGAAGAAATGGACACATTCAAAATCATAGGGAGGATTTAATACACTCTTCACAGAGAGAGAAACCAAAGACAAAAATATATAGAACTTTGAAAATAAATAGTAAATTTTATTTTTAAATATCTAAAATATGGAGAAGCCACAAAGGAAATTTAATAAATTCCCCAAAATAGAAATTACATAAGCCACATTCTCTGGCCACATGCAATGGAAATTAAAACAAATAACAAAAGAAAATTTTAAAATGCTTCTAATTAACTCTTATGTTAAAATGTAGATGGGGCCGGGCACAGTGGCTCATGCCTATAATCCTAGCACTCTGGGAGGCTGAGGCGGGCGGATTGCTTGAGGTCAGGAGTACAAAACCAGCGTGAGCCAGAGCGAGACCCCCGTCTCTACTATAAATAGAAAGAAATTAATTGGCCAACTAATATACATAGAAAAAATTAGCCGGGCGTGGTGGTGCATGCCTGTAGTCCCAGCTACTCGGGAGGCTGAGGCAGGGGGATTGCTTGAGCCCAGGAGTTTGAGGTTGCTGTGAGCTAGGCTGACGCCAGGCACTCACTCTAGCCTGGGCAACAAAGCAAGACTCTGTCTCAAAAAATAAAAATAAATAAAAAAATAAAATATAGATGGAAGTTGAATAGACTATTTAGAAATGAAAGACACTAGGAACATACAGATCAAAATCTGTAAAGCATGGTCACAGTAGTTCTTAAAGGAAAATGTGACCTTAGATGATACATTTATGAAATCACAAAGATTGAAAATATATAAAATAAGTATTTAACTCTTTAGTTAGGTAAGTTAATCCTAAACAACACACAACCCCAGAAGTCTGAAAGAAAAAGTTTAACTGATTTGATTACATAAAAATGTAAAACTTTTCTATGACTACATTCAGCCCATCTGGTAACTTTGCCCAGATTGAATATGCTTTGGCTGCTGTAGCTGAAGGAGCCCCTTTAGGGGGAATTAAAGCTGCAAATGGTGTGGTATCAGCAACTGAGAAGAAACAGAAATCCACTCTGTTAAGATGGGTGATGCGTACACAAAGTAGAATCAATTACCAAGAGTACAGGTTTGGTGTACAGTGAGTGCCATGGGCCCAGATTAGAAAAGCCTGTGCACAGAGCTCAAAAACTAGCTCAGCAATATTATCTTGTTTACCAAGAACCCATTCCCACAGCTCAGCTGGTACAGAGTAGCTTCTGGAATGCAAGAATACACCCAGTCAGGTTGAGTTTGTCAATTTGGAGTTTTTTTACTTTTGTGTGGTTGGAATGAGGCTCAACCATATTTATTTCAGTCAGATCCATCTGAGTTTACTTTGCCTGGAAAGCCACAGCAACAGGAAAGAACTATGTAAATGGGAAAACTTTTCTAGAGAAAAGATATAATGAAGATCTGGAACTTAAGGATGCCATTCATATAGCCATGTTAACTCTAAAGGAGTGTGCTCTGAAGGGCACATGACAGAGGATAACACAGAAGTCGGAATCTGCAATGAAGCTGGATTTGGAAGGCTTACTCCACCTGAAGTTAAGGATTACTTAGCAATAAAGTTACCGAACAATCCGGAATTTCAGATAATCTGTCAATGTAAAGATGTTTAAAGTACATTTGTTTTGCAAACTTTTTGCACACTTATTTCTACATGGTTTTAATTGGTTGATGTTTTTAAAATGACACTTATAAATCATAAAAAACTGTTAACTCCCACCCCTCAAAAATTTAAAACTTGAAGAACATAAAACATTGATGGGGCTCAGACAATAGCACCCCAAAATGAAGACCTTAGAAGCAAAATTTTTTCTCTGACCTCCTGTCCTCTTGTCCCTCATTCCCATTCTTCCCTGAAGCTATCCATAGAAACTAGATTCCTTCTTCCCCAAGGTGGGTCATAAAAGTCAGAACCCCTTTTCCCCAAACCAGCCATAAAACCTAAAATTATTCTTTGTAAAAACTGTGAAGCTATCTGATCTACCTTGTTTGACTGTAGGTCATAAGACTCCCATGCCAGTGAGGGTCCTGCCCCACACCCAGAAGAAGGAATTCATGCCCAGAAAGATCAAGAATCATCTAAACAGAAAGGCCTTGCTGGGTTTCCCCACTCCATCTATTAACACTAGATCATACCCTTTTGTCCAATCATATTTCTATATGGTTGTCCATACTTTGTTGAACCTAAGCATAAAAATGTAAAATTTCCCCTATATCTTTGGATCTTCATTCTGAAGGCTCCCATATATGCATATTAAATAAATTTGTATGTCTTTTCTCTTATCAAGCTGCCTAATGTCAATGATTTTTTGGTGAACTTTTGGGAAGCCAGGGGCTTTAGTCCCTACAACATCAAAAACAAGTTTAAAAGGTAAGCAATATACTGGGAAAAAAATGTGCAACATACTTTCAGACAAAGTATCTCACATCTGTATTATAAAAAGAGCTTTGACAAATCAGTAAGAGAAAGAGACATTATAGAAAAACTGCAACGTCTGGGGGATGGTCACGCTTGAAGCTCTGACTCAAGGGGGGAGGGGAGGCATGGACAATATACGTAACCTTAACATTTGTACCCCCATAATATGCTGAAATAAAAAGAAAAAAAAATAAAAACAGTCAAAGGATAATAACAGATAATTCCCAATAGGAGAAATAGCCAATGATCACATGAAAATATGTTCAAAATCAATAATATTCAGGGAAATGTACTAATTTATCCTTCAATAAATATTTCTTGAGTGATATTCCAGCTGATAAGTAACAGACAATTATTAATGATGTTGTTTATTTGGCTTAAAGGATAATGATATTAAAGATAGGTATGATTATTATAGTTGTACATTGAGAAACAAATATGAAAAACAATGCCTTTTTACATGTTCACTGAAAAAACATGAGGGCTGGGGATACAACGTCAAAAGAATATAATGGGACACAATGAGATACCACTTCACACCCACTAGGCAGATAATATGTTGGTAAGAATGCAGAGAAATTGGAACCTTCATACCTTGCTGGTGGGAATGTAAAAGTTGTGCAGTTACTTTGGAAAATAGTTAGGCAGTTCTTCAAAAGGTTGAACATAAAATTACAATAATACTCAGCAATTCTAGTATATACCCAAGAGAAATGAAAACATATTCAAACAAAAACTTGTTTGCTAATGTTCACAGCAGCAGCATTCATAATAGCCAAAAAGTAGAAAAAAATCCCAAATCTCTATCAACTAATGAATGGATAAACAAAACATGATATACTAATACAATGGAATGTTATCAGCAACAAGAAGGAATGAAGTATTGATACATACCGCAACACTGATGAATTCTGAAAACATGCTAAATCAAAGAAGCCAGTCACAAAAGGCTACATATTATATGATTCCATTTATATAAAATGTCCAGAATATGCAAATCTATAAACAGCTGCCTAGGGCTGAGGAAAATAGGGGATGACTGCTAAGGGGTATAAGATTTCTCTCTGGGATGATAAGATGTCCTAAAATTGATCATGATTACGGTTGCACAACTCTGTAAATACATAAAACCCACTGAATTATGCACTTCAAATGGGTGAATTATATGGTGTATGACTTATATCTCAATAAAGTTATAACTAAAAAAGTATAATAGGAAAGAGGAACAAAACCTTAAAAAGTTTTAAAAATTTATAGATTATTAGAACCAGTTATTTAACTTCTTAATATGATAAATATCAAAAAGGAGGTCTCTAAACCAGTCAATTTTATTCAGTTCTTGTGTCTAACATCCTATTTTTACAATAAATTGTGGTAGTAATCAACCAACAATTTAAAGAGAAAGTAACACAGTTACAGTCCCAGTAGTGGAACTTATTTAGACTGTCCACTTTATATTTTTAAGTACATACATAAAACTCATTTTAAAAGTTTAACAGCAATTAGTCTATTGGTAGATTCTATTCCCCATCAGGGAAAAAAAAAACTATAGAAAGAGAATAAGGGGAGGACAGATGTTTCCTGTATTGTACTAAAAGTTACTTATAAATCATAAGATGTTGGATAGAGTAAATAACATGAAATTCTGAGGTTGTGCAAAATAGGAGCATGTAAAACAAAGTCAAGTAGGATAAAAACTCTGCAAAGGAAGACCATGCCCTCCAATTTTTAGCACAGCACCTAGCACATAGTAGGCATTCAATAAATATTTGCTGAATGAATCAGGAAATAAAAGAATGGCAAGAAGGAAGTAAGGGAGGGCTTCGGTTGCTGGATAAAAAGAGTAAGAACATTAATTCCTCCCCTTAATAAGTATGCATTGGGTACTTATTCTAAAAGTAACCTATCTACAACATTCATATCAAATGTTGTCCTCTAAAATGCTGTATAATTTCTAGATTTATATATATTTGTATAGAATGTACTGTAATAAATTAGAATTTTTTTTTTTTTTTTGGAGACAGAGTCTCATTCTGTTGCCCATGCTAGAGTGCCGTGGCATCAAGCTAGTTCACAGCAACTTCAAACTCCTGGGCTCAGGCGATCCTCCTGCCTCAGCCTATCCTCCTGCCTCAGCCTTCTGAGTAGCTGGGACTACAGGCATGCATCACCATGTTCAGCTAATTTTTTATATATATAATTTTAGTTGGTCAATTAATTTCTTTCCATTTTTCGTAGAGACAGGGTCTCGCTCTTGCTCAGGCTAGTCTCGAACTCCTGAGCTCAAGCGATCCACCTGCCTCGGCCTCCCAGAGTGCTAGGATTACAGGCATGAGCCACTGTAGCCGCCCTAAACTAGAAATTAAAATATTATATAAGATAGTTTGGACTCTGAGACAATTACAGGTCTAGAATCCTTTATGTGCAATCCTAAAATCTAAAAAGTTCTGAAAAGCAAATGGTTTTGAAGGAAAACCTGACCTGACTTGATGTTAGCTAATTTATTTATATCACTTTATTTATATATTTAGTTAATCATACATTTTACTGAGAAATATTAATACTTTTGGAGATACTGTTCTAGACCTCAAAAAAGGCTGTCATATAATATGGTCTTTTTTTTTTTTTTTTTTTTTTTGAGACAGAGTCTCGCTTTGTTGCCTAGGCTAGAGTGAGTGCCGTGGGCTCAGCCTAGCTCACAGCAACCTCAAACTCCTGGGCTCAAGCAATCCCCCTGCCTCAGCCTCCCAAGTAGCTGGGACTACAGGCATGTGCCACCATGCCCAGCTAAATTTTTCTATATATATTATTAGTTGGCCAATTAATTTCTTTCTATTTATAATAGAGACGGGTCTCACTCTTGCTCAGGCTGGTTTTGAACTCCTGACCTCGAGGAATCCCCCTGCCTTGGCCTACCAGAGTGCTAGGATTACAGGCGTGAGCCACCACACGCCCGGCCTATAATATGGTCTTATCTATCTTTCTAAAACCTGAAAAATTCTGAATTCCAAATATATTTGGTTCCAGAAATCTTAATAAGATATTAAGTATTTGTGTAAAATTTCTTTTGAAAAACTAGAAAGAAGGTGTGAACGTAATTTGATCAGTAATAGAAGTAGAATTCAGATGAGTCACCAATGTGAATAACATATACTTTTTAATGTTTACTATGAAGAAAACAAGTAGGATTAGGATATAGTCATAAACTTTATATTTTTTCTATTATTTACAAAGGGAATGAAAACATATTTTGAATCTTTCTTTTTTAAAGCTTAAGATTCTGAACTTACCCTTTCACTTTTCACAGAACCAGTGACATCATCATCATTTAGGTGGCGCTTGAACTTGGGAGGCATATTTTATTCCCCAAGTACTTTCTACTTCCCAGCAAAATAAGTATTCACCACCTTAAAGAGAAAATAAATGTCATCAGGTTTGAGACTTTAGGGTATAAGCCAAAGTACTTACAACTGCTTGCAAGACTCTGTATGATGGGGCCTCCCTCTCTTTTCTGACTTTAACTACTTCCCTCTCACTTGCTCCACTCCAGTGACTAGGCCTCTATGCTAGCCTCAACACATAAATAGTTAAAACCATGAGAAAATGGATCTAACTTCCCCAGGAGAACACGTGTAGGAAATGAGTGACTTAAGGTTTTTATAAAATAAAAAGGCAGATAGTAGAGGGGAAAAATAGAAGGTGGTCCTTTGAAAATGAGACATTGAATGCTTTACAATTTTAACTTAGAGTCAGAAGGGGATGTTTCTTTCTTTTAGTCAGTTGCTTAAGCAATGATTCAGTTTCCTCATCTGTAAAATACTGATTTCTAGGCATCTGCATGGAGTTGGGATGGTCAAATTATGTAACACATGCAAAAACTTTCTGCAAAGTATTGGTGCTCCATGAAAAGGGGTGTTTGGTAAACCCTGGTGTGATATCATAACATATAGTGAGATGTATGTTTGATCTTTGTCCCCATTTTCTGATATATGGCTCCTAAACCCCTAGGAACCTCCAGAGTGGTGTCTTTTTGTATGTTTATGAGATAACTGGTGGCTGGCAGCCCCTAGGTAGCTTCAGGATGCGGGCTTGTCACAGGTAAGACAAAGGCATGATTAGAGGGCTGAGACTTTTCAGCCCCACCTCCCAACCTCCTGGGAGCGGAGAGGGGCTGAAAGTTGATTCTCAATGGCCAATGATGTAATCAATTACGCCTACTAATGAAGCCATCCTAAAAACCCAAAAGGACAGGGTTCAAAGAGCTTCCAGGTAGCTGAACACATAGAGGGTCCTGGAGGGTGGCACCCCTGGAGAGAACATATAGGCTCTTCACCCTTTCTTCCATAAGTTGCCCTTTGCATCTCTTCCATATGGCTATTCATCTGTAAAGTACTTCCTGAAGTTCTGTGAGCCACTCTAGCAAATGAACTGAATATAAGGAGTGGATGGGGAACCCCAATTTACAGCTGGTCAGTCAGAAGCACATAAAACAACCTGTGGCTTGTGACTGGCATCTGAAGTGGGGGACAGTCTTGTGGGACTAAGCCCTCAACCTGTGGGATCTGATGCTATCTCCAGGTATTAATATACAGTGTCAGAATTTAATTGAATTAGAGGACACCCATGTGGTGTCTGATGGAGAATCTAATGCAGAATTGCCTGCTTGCTGGTGGGGAAAGATCCCCACACATTTTGGTGTCACTGAAGTACTCCATGTTGAGAAAGAGTAGGAGAAACTGAGTTTTTTTCCTATACCAAAACAACTGGGTTAAACAAAGCCAGTTGTCTTTGATGAAGAATGTCTCTCAAACTTTTCTATGCTAATATGCATTGTGACTTTCCAGTAAAATGCTTGAGTACACAACATATTCAAAAGTTTATTGAGAAAAAGTTGTCTTATACAAATAATGAACTTTTAGTATTTTGGGTGAGATAGTGAACATGCAGTAATTCAGAATAGCTAAGATGTACTGAATGTTTTATAATACTACGCGCCAGGCACTGCACTCAGTGATATACATGTATATTCTCTTTTACTCTTTATGACACTTCTTTGAGGTAGACTCTAAGATATTAAGAGAAAACTAAGGCTTAGTAAAATAACTAACAGTGATAGTCACTTCACTCATTGAAACAGCAGAGACACAGGCCTAAATTAGTCAATGGCTATGCATATTATTAATGCATTATTCATTATGGCATGCATTATGTTTGAATTATTTATTCAATTAGTTGCCCACTGGATTTATATAATTCTGTTCTAGAAAGATATTAATAGCACTTCTCTGTAATAACCCAGTAGCCCTCTTTCCTCTTCCACAGTAAGAAACACCTCTAAGATCTATAAATTATGTATAGACATCATCAGCTTGTTGGTTAATGTCATATACTAAAAAAAGAATAAACAAGCCCAGGGTCTAGTTTCATACACCAAAAAAAAAATATTTTAAGTTAGCCTCCTGTCAAAACAAATTGACACAAACACTTTTCTTTGATAAGAAATGCTTCCAAAATAGAATATTAACCACTTAACAAAAACCAAGCTTTTGCTGCCTGAGTAACAGCTCTAGAGTTCTTCACTCTACAATATTTCTGTCACGTACATCTGACCCATTTTATCCTTCATACTTTGATTTCAGTATAATTCATTCATGCGGAAATGTTACAGAATGCATGAGAAAGCAGATGACAAGCAAGTAACTGAAGAACTTGAGCTTTCCTTTAAATTATACCTGTATTTTATTCATATTTTAATTCCTACAAAGGGCTGACTCAACATCACAAAGTAAACAACAGGCAGACTTATATAACATCTTGGTGAGACTTACAGTAAAGCTACAATCTTAATAATGAGCAAACCTTATATTCAGGTCTCATCACCCAAGGATAAGCCTCATGAAGGCAAAGAAATCTATGTCGGACAAACAGAAAACCCATCAGTAAAGCAGCAGGCAGATTAATCAGCTACCTTGATGAACTTTGATGTTATTTGCAACTGATTATTTATTAGCAACTGATGATATCTGTACCAAACAACTAATGCAAATAAATCTTGTGCAGAAAGTAGAGTTGAACATATTCTGCCTAAGATTTCTCCTCCAAATAATACATAAGAATTCAGGTGTTTGTGTCTAGATATGTATGCAAATAAGAGAGCCATCATGATGTATTTCCACATTGAGAGTAGACCACCACCATTACACAATTCACTTAAAAAGTGCCACACCACCGTATACTTCTTATATATCAACATACACCTAAAATTTCAGGTATGCATTTTGGGAATTAGTGTGTTCTCTATTCGATGGCTTTGAATCTGGGCAAAGGCTTTTCTTTTCCCAGCCTCCATTCCCTTTCTGACTCCTCTTCCTCCATCAGCAGTTCTTGCTAGGCGCGATTTCACAAAAATAAAGTGACTTGGATGGACACAGACTGGAGATGTTATTCACAAAACCTATCAAGTGTTATGATTCACTCCCAACCTTCCGGTCATTATAAACGCAGCAGGGTTGGCGCACTTTCTCGCAAGCCTTTAAATAAAGAGTCAATTCCGGGCCCTCCAGCAGGCAGCTCCGTTCACCCCTCACACCCCATCTGTCGCACCAGGCCACGTCCCCGATATCTGCTCCTTCCTTCCCCGAGGTACCCCGCACACTCGGGGTGCCTTTCACTCTTAACAAACCTTCCCCATCCACGCACTGTTCTCTTCCCATCACCCCAGAGCACCCCTCAATTCCAATTCTTCTCCCCTTCAACCGCCCCCCCACGCCCCATCCGCACACCCCCGTCCCGGTCGTCCTTCCTCTCGACACCCCGGCCGCAGCCTTCTCCCTCTCTGGGCTCCCTCCCCCGGCGCCCGGAGCCCGCCCCAGCCCGGCTCGGACGTTGGGGGCGGTGAGGTAGGGGCGTCGTCGTTTCCTTCCTCCTCACACCAGCCCCTCCCGCTGGGAACAGGCCGGCGCCAGTACCTGTGGCTCCCGGGAACTCCCGGCAGCTCTCCCGGGCGGGCGGTGCTGGGCGGGCGGGGGAAGGAGCGGGAAGCGGAGGAAAAAAGCCTGGGAGGGGGAGAACCTGGGCGCGGACCCGGCGTCGGCCGCAGCGCCGCAGCTGCGCCCCCGCTCATCGAGAGCATTGGCGCTCCGCGGCCTGGCGCCAGGCGGAGGGGGCGGGGCCAGGCTGCGGAGATTGTCGAAGGAATCGATTCCGCCGTCTGCTCCACCCAGAGGAGCCCTGACCGGGGGGCAGTTTGGATGCTGGTCCCCAAGACTATGTAGTGTTTTAGGGAGGAACAACGACTGGCCCTCGAGGTCTCGGCCGGGAACCCGGGTGCGTGCCAGGCGCTCAGGGGAAGTGGATGAGGCTCTGAGAGGTCATTCAGGGCGGAGGACTGAGGTTCAAGACGCGGGTTGATGAGGCGTTCATGAGGCAGAGCCGTGTCCGGCGTCCGTCCCGGGGTAAGGAGGTCGAGTGGCAAGAGGAGGATGGCTCACAGCTCCAGGACCTGCTCCGGGTTCCTCTGTGGACTTTGGCATTTGATCTCCTGTTTATGGAATCAGTGTTAGACCTGGAGAGAGAGATGTTAGGCTTCTAGTTCAGGCTCCTTTTAGCTACTAGGAATATCTGGTCCAGAGAGATTTACTTAAAGGCACACAGCTATCGTGGACCGATTTGGGGTGAGGGCTTTGTTCTTTTCCCTGTTTCTCCTAGTTGTAATCTAAAATAACTAGGTCCATACACCTGAGTGTACAGGTTTCAGGTGAGAAGTCACTCTCGCATGGCCATTGCTCTTACTCTATCTCCATCCCGCCATTTGGTATCATATTTAAACCTCCAAGCCTGCAGTAGCCTGCATAGAAATCCAAAAACAATTCCAATTTTGTTTTTGAATTCTCTTATTTGTTTTATTCTCCCTTCCTCCCACGCCCCACCTGGATTATTTTATTCATTTTTTTCCTGTCATTTATTTACTACGTATCTTTTTTAACTTAATACGGTATCTATGGGTCCTTTGTTGATACAGTGTTTTAACTGCCTGAAATACTGTGCCAGGAAATTTCTTTCTTTCTTTCTTTCTTTTTTTGAGACAGAGTCTCGCTTTGTTGCCCAGGCTAGAGTGAGTGCCGTGGGGTCAGCCTCACTCACAGCAACCTCAAACTCCTGGGCTCAAGCGATCCTCCTGCCACAGCCTCCCGAGTAGCTGGGACTACAGGCATGTGCCACCATGCCCGGCTCATTTTTTCTTTATATATTAGTTGGCCAATTAATTTCTTTATAGTAGAGATGGGTCTGGCTCTTGCTCAGGCTGGTCTGAAACTCCTGAGCTCAAACGATCCGCCAGCCTCGGCCTCCCAGAGAGCTAGGATTACAGGCGTGAGCCACCCCGCCAGGCCAGAAATTTCTAAAATATTATAAAAATAAGAGGGGGTGTTCAAGAACAAGAAGTAGACAAGAGAACGGGAGGAGGAAAGCTCTGGGGACACTAAAGGAGAGAATAGACATTCTGTTACCAGCTGATCTTTTGGTTGGTGGTTATTTTGACACACAAAAAATGCATTTATAGCGGGTTGTGGTGGTTCTCGCCTGTAATGCTAGCACTGTGGGAGGCCAAGAGGGG